>JAVCKV010107154.1:0-20089 GCA_032274145.1 Herpochondria borealis | reverse complement strand
CCGTGGCCAATACCGTCCTGCCAACTGGCGAGAAAATTTGCCTATTTGATCATTTGACCCCGCCCTTGGTGGCTCTGCTCTAACAGGTGTAGAGAAACCTGGTATTATTCGGGGGCGCGTCTTATATCCTGTGGTTGGCCGGGAATACATCCTTTCTTTTTGGTAGTTTTTAGCAAGGGATATATTCCTGATAGCCACATGCGTAAACAGGGATTATTTTCCCCCCGCTCTAACATCTTCTTCTCTGGCTGTACCCATGGGTTGAAAAGTGTAGCAGTATCTGAAAAATGGGGGTGAACGGTTTGCACGATACAGTGCAATTTTACTGTGCTTTTTACACACCCTCCTAATGTACCGAAAATGCCTGGTCTGACGATTTAACTTTCTAACAATTTCCGGATGGTCGCAGTGAATGACGTTGTAATTACGCCACGTTAAATTACCATCGTTGCGTTTGGGAGCTGATGTCCTCTTACATTTATAGACTTGATTGCTGCTTGAGGTCGGTCTTCAGCCTGAGCCTGAGTGTTTGCAGCTGCCTTTTTGTGCTGTTGTTATTGTTGCTGTTCGTTTGGGTTGGGGTTCTGCTGTTGGTGGGCTCTCTGCGGTGTTGCTGGTGATAATTGTACGTTAGTATGGTTGCACATTAGCATGTGAGGGTCTGTGTGGGATCAAGTTTGGGTTCGAGTGTGGTTCTGTGTCTCGGTTTGCTTCTCGGGAAGATTGTGGGTGTGGTTGCGGGCATTTTTCGGGGCCGTAGCTGTGCTTGAGAGTGCGCGGGGGCAGGTCGTCAAAGCGGTTAGGGAAAAATCAAAACATAACTTTTTTCGTGTTGACAAAATCTTGTAGAACAGTTTCCTATTGATTTGCGATGACTTGGTTTGCATTGTTTTTAAATACTAATTAAAAGCTACTTCAAATTTTAAATTTTAAAGGTATATTTTATACAGTTTTGATAAGAGCATTTAATACAGCCAGTGAAATCAACGAACTGATTTTTTTTAAGTAAGAATAATCTTAAAATATTTAATAAATTAATGTTTTAATGTTATTTGTGTGGTAATTTAAACAAATTTTATATTTAATCATGATTAATGCATAAAACTATCTGGTTTTAATTTTACTTTATGATGAGGATCTTTGGAAGTTGGTAGTAAAATTTTGAATGTAACAATATTTACAAAGCAAATGTTTTTGTTACAAAAGGAAAAGTATTAATATTCAAGTACATGTATCGTTAATATTAAAAATACAAAAATATGAAATCTTTTCATTTACTTCATCCATTTGTATGGAATTATTGCATTTAAAAATTCCTGGTATTCAAAAATATTTAAAAAATAACTGTTTAAGTATTGAGTCCCAATTTTGAATTAATCGTTATATTTAGTGATTTTTAAAAGATGTTAATGTATACTAATAAGTTGATAAAGTGAGCCAAGTAAAATCGTTGAATAAGTTAAAGGTAACTATGTAAAAAGGAACACATGCGTCGTAAACATTTTTCATCTGATGTAGTATGTATCACCGAATCAGCTGCTAAAAATCAGAAAGCTTTAAAAAAGCATCATTCGCTAAATGAAATAGACTTACGTAATATTGAAATAAACCACACGCAAACATCATATACACAAGCTGACTAAAAGTTTAAATACGACTGTTTTAAGATCACTTTTGAATATACCTGTAAATGATGCAAAAAAGCAGTAACTGATCGTATAAAAATAAGTAAAGCAAATGTAAAACCTGAAAATTCGATTAAAGGTGAAAATCTAATTATTAAGAAAACACCTGCCGGAACCATAGTTGCTGCATACATTAATGCAGAAACCGGCCTTCTATTGCATCCTGGAGTCATACATGAAGACCTAGTTGTGCAGATTTGCCAATTGCATATAAAAAATGAAAAAATCCGAGGACTGAAAAATAATAAAATGAAAGGTTTAATCAAGTAAGAGTATACGTTTCAAATAATGGCGCTATAGAAAAAAATTGTTACGTATAAAGTGAGCCAAATAAAAGAAAAGATAATAAAATTTCTTTACTTAATCCAAAATCACCTACTCTATTTTTTACTTAAGCTTTTAATGCAGCTTGACTGGCAGAAAGACGAGAAAATCAAAAATAAATTAGCAAATAAGATGCAAGTACAACACCTTCTCAACCAACTAACATATGTACAAGTTTAAAAGGTTATCAGCTGTAACCAAAACTAAAATTTAAGTAACCAATAGAATAAAAATGAACTAAAGTGGAAATCGAGTTTACCATAACTAACATTGTGCATGTTAACGAATAAAAAAGAAAGCTCACTTGACATTTAATAAATCAGAAGAAACACTTTTCTAAAGAAATACCTAAATTGTAGTTCTTAAATGATGAATTCTTAGTTATTGGTATTTTAATTATTATAGTATTTGACTAATTTTAATAGTATCTTTACGAAAATGGTATAATATATAGTATGAAATTTATAAAACTCTAAACTATATATTAGTACGAAAATTTCATGGAAACGTATTTAAAATGATTCTTCATATTTAAATAATAAAAGGAATATATATAATGTTAATGTAACTATTTTGATATGAACTGAAACATTTTTTGAGAAAAACACCATTGCAATTTTTTCATTATTTAGAAAAGTTCAGTATAAGATGGAAACAAAAATTCTTTCGTTAGCACGTATTTTTCATACGGTGATTTTTCGGTGATTTTGGAAAATCCGTATTGGAGAATTTTAAGCAAAGCGCGGCTCGACGTGGCTTTTCTCCACAAATGGATTTTTTTGAAAATGATTCACACTTTGGTAGTTTCACTGAAAATGGCTAAGGAAGACTCGAAAATTCAAAAAAAAGAAAGAAAGGAGATTGTTCTCGCCCCAAAAGGGGATAAACAATAAAACTTGTTGTAATTGCCGGCAGAAGTCTTCAAGGCATCGTGTCCTTGGGACGGTTTCGGCAAGACAAATGATTTCCTAATTTTTAAAATTTTGACATTGATCTACGCGACTGGCACTTGAAGAAAGTATCCGGGAGAGGCTTTGTCTAAACGACGGAGGTATGGCTGGTGGGCAACGGGGAGCGTAATCATTTCCTTGAGACTAACCATGCATCTCGAATACACACGAACATGTACTAAAAGTAAATTGAAATCGGCATTTTGTATGTTCTGAAATGTTCGGTGGAGTTTTGAGTTCTTTTTTTTGTTCAATTCATGCATGTGTTTCACTTACCGGGGGTGCGTACAGTGCGTCGCATCACGCTGCCTGCGCCTTGCTCGGCCCTCTGTCGCGTGGTCACGACTTTGCTCTGTCGCTGTGAATGATGTCACCGCCTCATCCTGATTTAAATTCTCTTTCTCCCCCACGCTCATTGCCAAGGATACAGTCCCCACGACTCACTTCATCCAACAAAGAACAGTTGTTGAGATGCCTCAATTTCTCACTTCGCACTGGAAGCCTTCTTAGGGCTCCGGTCGGTTTCCTACATCAACATATTTACATTTGGCTTCGACCCAGTGGACGAGACGTCGGTGTTAATGGAGCCACCCTGTTTGTCGAGGAGCAAAAGTTGCGATCTATCGAGGTCCATCCGAACTTTTCACGCCTCGTCACACCGACCCGCACCGTCAAGACACAGACGCTTGGTTGCGTCGCTTTGACTCGCCCCCCTCGCATCCACCTTTGACTCATCTGGTCGCCACGTCCGCCGTCGACCCACCCAATCCTTCCTTCCTCTCCACCGGTTACACATCCTTCAACCAGCACCCCTTCCCACGCTCATCGCAACAATGCCTGAGCCCCCACAACAGCGTTCCTCATCCTACCCGCCAACAGACGAACTCCACGTCCTCCTCCTCATCCTCGTAATCGGCCCACCCTTCTGCGCGCTTCTCTGTGGCGCGATGGCGCGTCTCCTTCGCACGCAGTGGTCTTCCTTCGACACGGCCGGCGCAGACGCACAAGCACAGTCCGCGCGTGGAATCACGGAGGGCGTTCTGCTCCTCACACTCTCTCTAGCACAGCTCCCGTCCACCGTGGCAATTCTGTTCCACTGGCGCAGTCTGAGCGACGCCTCTGCGCCCAGCGCGACCGGCCCATTGTCGCGCTATCTGCTGCTTGCACGCAGCACGGCGTGTGGGTATACAGCCTTCGCGGTGTTCGCGCTCTGCGCGGGGCGGCGACGGCCGCTCGTTGCGGTGCATCGCGCTGTGCTCGCGACTGCGTTCTTTCTCGCTTCGACCGGGCTCGTGGACCGGTCTGCCGACGCCGCGCGCGTGCAGGCCGCGGCATGCGGCCTCGGTGTGCAGGCCGCGGGGCTCGGATGCTTCGCGGCGTTCGCGCTGGGCGTTGCGCGCGTGAAGGCGGACAGCACGTTTCGTGCGCGGTTGTACGACGTGGGCGCGGGCGCGCAGACCGTTGCTGCGGGCGTTGGACAGGGTTTGCAGTGGACGCTGTTCGCGTGGGCGGGTGGACGGGTTTGTTTGGGTGTGCGGATCGTGTGGGTGGGGCTGTTGGGTGCGGTTGCTGTGATTCATGCCGCGATTGTGTGGAGGGTTTTTGCTGCTGCGGCCGCCGTTAGGAACCGGATGCGAGATGGGGGGACGAAGGAGGTAGAGATGATCGATGGTGATGAGGAGGGAGAGGATGCGTACGACATTGTGTTTACTCCGGGGCAGTCGATGCAGCGGATGGACGTGTTTGTGCGACATGAGTCGGCCTTTGGAGGGTCGTTTTGAAAAATATATATATTCTGTAGTTTCAAATAAAAATTATATAAAATTAAAAATTTCAAGTTATGTCGAGTGCAGAATCAATCCGATACATGTATGTGCATATTGGATGAGCGCAAATATTCGATATGTACAAACGGCTCTTACTCACGGATATATGCAAGGTAATCTGAGCACACAAACGCTTTGGGCAAATTCAATAGAAGACTTTTTTAAAAATACATTTATGGACAAGCCATACGAGATTCATTTGGGTCGCAAAAGAATGTCGCACGGCACACTGTGCTCACCCTCTTTTCGCGGATTACCTGCACGGAAAAAGTAAGCTTTATGGTAGTTAATAAAAAAATATGAACAATAATATGGATAACAATGCTGTTCTTGTTGCTAGAGTTTAATGTGCCGTGATATACATTTATAAAATATTAGTAAATTTAGAATATTTATGGCTTTGAATATGTTTGTAAGCAGTGTAAAAAACATTAGGCAAACCACAACGGACAATACTACCACAAATAAATCCTCCTGACAATGAACAAACAAGGCTCGGAATAATCATTCTGAGATAATATTGCACGATCACATTTAATGCATTCGAAAATATTTCTATATTCAACTTACTGGACTTTACGTATTCTAACTTATTTCCCATTCGCTTCCAAAATTTAAAACCGAAAGAAAAAGTATATGCAGTAGACATGAAAGAGGAAATACTTAAAAATAATCGCAGTGCAGGATCTTTTGAAATTAGGAAGTAGAAAATCATGTTACAAAAATGAATTCTAATACCAAGCAAGCATGATATTTTTGACAAAACAAAGAGCACATTGAATGTATTCTAAAAATACAACTATGAATTGCAATTAAAAATGAATCGAGTAAAATGTTAATTTAATTTTAATTAATTTTCATATAATGCAAAATAAACTAAATGATACATACACGTAATTAAATCTATCGAAACTAAAATGAAAATTATGATGAAGTAAAATGCACAATAATATTGCACATTTTCATTAAAATAAAATAAAAAAACTGTTAACTTATGTACCATTAGGCACATTAGAATTTCGGTTGTTTTTATAGTACAAAATATCATTTTCTTTGAAACAATAATCAATTCTAATGTGTTCAATCCACATCGTTTCAAAATAAAAAGTACTGTCGAACAAGGAAAATTGCTACAATGTCCTTCTCATTGTAGGAACTAATTTTTTACCTTTACTTTGGCTTCATTATCTGAACATCGCTCTATTCATCAAATAACTGTACCATTAATGAAACTATGAGATTCATAAATAAATTCAGCAAATGCAAAAGGTATGAAAACAAAAATTATAATTTCAAATATTTCTAAGATTATATCTTAAAAATATATGAAATAATTTATATAATTTCAGGCAAAACATCAGTGGCATATTTTGTGACGAAGTGCCAACCATCATAGTCACTTAGCAACCAGATAAGGCTCTTAATCAATCACGCTTAGTCACTTAGTCACTTAAGTCTTCAGTAAGGGATTTTGTTGCCTTATTCATGGACAAAAGCTTCATTATGATTAACCTTGCGCTTTTGTCGACGGAAACGGCAGGCCACTGTAGTGAAAAGACACTATGCAACTATTCAAAGTAGATCGGATAGCCTCGACTGTCGTGTTCATTGCTAATATACTTACGGTTTTGGACGTGCTGAGTAAAAAAACAATTTTTTATAAGTTGAAATCTTGCTTGATGAATCGAAATCGAAATCGCTATAACTCTGAGATTGGTCGCCAACGCCGAAAGATATCAACACAATGTATTTGGAGTTGGAAGTCTCCGTTTGCTAAAAAAACTTGTGCCCGTGTCAAAAGTGACTAAAGTTAGTAGACAAAGTGCACCCGTGCTTAGTCAATGAGTCAAGATTTTCCACATTCCTGGCTTAGTCAGTCACAAATATGGGCCTGTTTAACAATTATGGAAAACTACTGTTATGAATTTAAGAAAATATACGTTTCTGATGTTTTTGAATTCTAGGGAAAGGTCAGTTCCACTTTATGTTGAAGCAGGAAACAAATAACTACTGGGCTACGGAATAATATTGAGCTGGTTGTTCGTTGGAACTGAATTTCACTTTTTACTCTGCCTCAATGCAGTGCCGTGGAAGACGAAGCCGTTTCTCGTCCATAAAAACCAAAAAAGGGAAGGAAAAGAGGAGGATTATTGAACATTGAAATATATCTGGTTTTTGCTCGGGGTATTCGTACCGCACTTAGCCATTCGTTCACAGTGGATACCGCAAGTCAGAATGAAAATGACTTGTTTTCTCTTTCGGTTGCTTGGCTTCTGTGTGGTTGGGCCAGGACGAGCAGGGATTCAAAGAAATGATATTAACAGAACTATAATGCGTCGCAGGTAGAGCAGAAGGAGGAGAAGCAAGAAGAGAGAGAGAGAGAGAGAGAGAGAGAGAGAGAGAGTGTGTGTGTGTGTGTGTGTGTGTGTGTGTGTGTGTGTGTGAGTGAAAGGGAAGGAAGAAGAAGAGGGCTGTAGGCCCGAGGCGAAGTTTTTGGTCGGTCAACTTGGCCCCGATGCCTAGACCTGTGCTAGTCGTCGCGGACATCGTGAATGGCAACGAGGTGCCTCCCTTTTGTACCGTACAACGGGCTAACCCCCTACAATACTGTAGTGCTACCGCGAGCCAACCTAGAGGCGTCTGTAGAGCGCGCTCCCAGGTAGGAGGGCACAGCTGTGCAAGCCCGGGTTCATAGCGCGTACTTTGGCATGGCTTCAGCGCCCGCGACGCTCTGGACTGGAGGACAGCCGTTCCAACTCCCCCGTTGCAGTTCCCCTCGACTAAGAGATCGCTGTATTTACATCAGGGTTTTTGTACCCATGCTTAAAGCATCCACTGGATCAGGGTGGCAAATGAGCAATTGGATACTCCAACAGCACATGGAGCGCCCGGGGGTGTCACACAACCTGGAAGTGATGGCCTGAACGGAGCGAGTGTATCAATGCGTTAGGAATTGCGAAACTTGTTTTCCGTGCAGTAAAGAAGGGCTCGAGAGCGCAACAGTGAGCGTGGTTTGGCGAAAGCCCCGTGATCGGTGGGTGGTAGGGTGTAGTCGGACACGTGAGCATGAATATGAGCAGGGCAAGGAAGGAATGTGCAGAACGAAGGATGAGTGGGGAGGCCAGTTTGGGGCCGAGGGCGGTCCCCCTCCAGTGCATGAGATATGTACGCTAAGATAGAAGTAGAATTCCGCTCCTCGCCGACCAGCATTCTCGAGATGCAGAAAACGTCAACGGAACGGTGTTACAACTAGTTACAACAACGGGGTTGGGAAGGACGGGGAATGCCGTTCTGTTGCGTTGATGGCGTAGTACAGTCGGTCAACAGCGTGAGCAAAGCACCACAGCACCACAGCACCACGATCCAAAAAAGGGGCGAACCGTGGCATAGCGCCTTAGACCACTCGGCCACGCTGCCTACAACTGACAGCGGTGAGATTCGAACTCACGCGTACAACGTACACTACGACCTGAACGCTGCGCGCCACACACCCATACCAACTTGCCGAAATAATAAAACTTTATAGATCAGGCTTAGCCTCAGTAGCACGCTTCCGGATCTTGTCCCGGAAAGTTTACCCTTCGCAGCTCTATATCTCGCCGCTATGTGGTAAGCGCATTGCGAGTTTCGCCGGAAGGCTGGCAAAGGCAGGCGCAGAACGGGCGCGAACTCGATCCGAACGCGTGTCGGAGCCGAACAAGCAGGCAGAGGCTCTCTCGGAGGCGAGTGCGTGCGGTATCACCGCTCAGTGAGGCGGCGTCGTGCGACAAAAAATGAAGAGAATTGTTTCTTGCCACCATCAGAGAGAGCGTTCCCAAAACCTGTGCTCGTATCGGTTGCGCGTAGTGTGACACACATTTCGCAGCACACGGGGGCGATGACACGACGACGACGACGACGGCGTCATAAGGCATGGATCGTGAAGCCATGTGACGGTGTCGCCACAGTCGGGCAATGACGGTATTGTTGGTATTGCCAAGTTGAGATTCTGATCAACACAATCCAAGTCATGTAAACCGCTCCGCAGCGCTTCGTGTTTCTGATTTTCTGTCCAATATTCTCACAACCACTTTTTATTCCCGCAACGGCGCGGTGCAAATCGAGACGATGACGAGATGCGGTAATTTTCAAAAAATGTCAATTAATTTTCAATAAAATTGAATGAGTACAAAGTAATAATATTTCCATTACTTTTGAATAAATTTGTTCAGGGAAGGCAGATTGTACAGGTATCCAAGCACCGGTGGTCCAGTGGTTAAGATCTCCGCCTCCCACGCGGAGGACCCGGATTCGATTTCCGGTCGGTGTACTCCGAATTATTTTTTTCCCTGCTCACGGCTTCCCCACCCGTGTGTTGATGCACGCGACGCGGTGCCCCGAAACGTAAGGCATGTCCGCCGCTTCCCACACTCAACCTTGCCTGGTCCGTCCTTACACCGAATGCAACTTCTCGCGCGCCCGCCACACACACTGACCTACGTCGTGCGCACATTCTACCACTTCATCTCCGTGTGCATTGCAAAAACGCACTCTGTATTCCCACATTCTCGCTTGAATTTTGTGAGAACTAAGATTTTCATATCGTTTTGATCACCGCTCCCCCAATTATTCAGTTATTGATGTACATTTTTGATTCATTATCTTTCATTCAAACCATTCCGCTCTTTCGCACCGTATTTGGTTGACCATGTACCAAACCGACCGGAAACGACAGCCAATCGATTCATTCTGAAATCTGAATGAAGAACCATTTAGTTCATGTAATAGGATAATAACGAACTCCGAGTCGTCATGTATGGAGACCGCTCACCTGTATGCAATACTGCGAATCCGTGTCTACTCCCGACAGAAACAAGTAAAACTGCGTTAGTGGATATGTCGTCTCGGTTCTCGTGGCTTAAACCTTGATATTCTCAATGTTAAAAAATATCGGCTAGATTTTGCAACGTGCAAGGTTGTTCTCGACTTGAGAACATTCTTGCAAGTGACAAAAGCTTTCGGTTTTTTTTGCATCTCACCTCTTCCATTCCACAATGCCTAAAATTTTCGTCGTTCCTAAACATGCGTTTCATACTCTTTGAGAGAAAAGTAGGAGACCATTCATCTATCCGAAACATGTATAAAAAAAGGAAAACCAGTACCACCCGTCTGCAAGATGTTTCGACATAAGAACACCATATATTACGTAGAATCCGATATCGATTGAGCGGAATATGGTGGAAGTATGGCGAAATATAAATACAACGTACGAAAAATCGTTCGTATTAAACCATTTTCGTTTAAAAAGATTGAAAGAAAGTTCATAAAACTTTACAACGAATTCAAAACAGAATTATATTAATGAACAACTTAATAAATTAAAGCATCACGAGAAGTTGAAAAACAAAGCTTCCGAAAAATGGGAAAATTTCAAAAGGTGATATATCTCAAACTAGCACGACAAAAATTCCGTGGAAATTCAAAACCTATACAACAATATATCTGTAAGACAACAAAAGGAGGCATGTTATGCGAGTTGGATGAAGCTCATGTTAAATTGAATTACCATAATAAAAAGCAAGAGGGACACTCAAACTACATATAAAACCAGACACCCAGACATCATGTAAGAAACTTTAAAGTTTTACATGTCTCCATTATAAATTGAGGTGTAGTTACACAGCATGGAATCAAATACTTAACATAACATAAAGAAGTAAATTAGTAAGGTTATTTTAATACTTACGGTTAGACGTAGCGTCTACAACGCGGCTGTTTCTCACGTATGACAGATTCCTTAGAGCATGTCTATTCGTGCTCAACTCGGTTAGTTATTATGTGATTGACCGGTACAATTTAGCACAGATGGTGGTCGAAATATTTAAAATATTGGGTGCTCAAGTTGAAGATCAGTTAATAATTCGGAACTGATCTTCTCCTTGAGCAGTCACCCTTTTACTTTGTAGCGTAAATCTAGGTGTATACCTGGCCAATAGAAAAACTCCGTAGCTCCCACCCACCATCACCATCCCGACTAGGTAGCCATCACCGCGCACAACCTACATGCGCGTTGCACTGCACTGTCCGCTGCGACATGTTATACCCTCCATCCTCTGATTGGCTACACGCCGTACATACTTCGTCAGCATCAGTACACTGTACTTGTAGTGTACCAACATTATTGATCGCCCCCGATAGGCTTGCAACAACTGTCAAAGAGTATTCGCTACTCATATTTACAATTTTTCGCTGAGTTTTGCATGAGCAAGAATATACATGCTCTTGGCGATGGGAAAATAAAAGTGGCATCTAACGGGATATTCTATTCTATTCAAATACGTATCGGATAGGATAGATATTGATTTCATGCCTATTTCTGATCAAATAGATCCAGACTCGCTTCCCATCCTATCTCTTCATCTATTGGCAAGTGGTAAAGTGTAACATACTTTTATGGCTATTTTGCGTCCGACACTTGTCGATGTTGAACCATGGCACGAGCCACCTACGAAAGAATATTGCGACCATCCCAAGAGTCCTCAGCTTAGTCCCGCCGTAAAATATCATCTCAAAAACCATGGCCACCTCTGCACTACTCTACGTATCAACAAGTATGTTCATGATCGGTCGTGGTTTCCAATGCACCCCGCTTCGTTTAGAGCACTTCTCCAATGCAATGATCACCGCTACCGAAAAATCCATCTCTGGAATCGACCAGCGGTCAGCGGACTACTAGCTAAAGCGTTAAAAGACGTTTCATGCCCTTGATCCTTTCCCGGGTATGGAAAACTATATGAAACGGTCTTTGGCGGCCGTGTTAGCCACATAACAAAATTCAACTAGATTGCGTTGTTTCACGGAGCTGTCACCTTCGTTAACGCTCTACAGCAGAATGACCGATAAAAGAAAGACATTTGTTCTCGAACGGGCTATTTCTCGTCCCACAGCGAAGATGCATGGTTCTGGCCTTGAATAAGATCTAAAAGATACAAAGCATGAAAAATGGAACCAATGAGGCGCTTAAAAGGTTTTCGAACATATCCCAAGAGGCAAGATAACACAGGATCTATCATTACTCTTCCCGCTACGAGTCATATTTCCTCGGGTTCCATCGCATGTAATATGCTTGAATCTGGTTCAGGAACGAACATTATTTGCAAACCTCCGCCCCAAACGACTGGAAGAAAAAAAGTAAAGAGGGAGATGTTAGTCGGGAAAGCGGTGACGATTCGCTATGCGTGCCGTTGCGGCATCCATGGAAGCATTTGTAATGAGAAAGGCAAAGAGTGCTGATGCACAGGCAGACGTCGGCGCTGACTAAATCTGCGGGGTGCAGAAGAATTCGGCAAACGTGACATTTTTCCTTGTCCACATGAAGGTCTTATGCTTCAAAAACGAGATTTATGACGGTTCTGATTATCCGTCGCGGTCCTATCCATCGATAAGCCAGCTTGTGCTGGCTGAGCTTGACTCGAAGAACTAGTACAAAGTTTCCATTCAAAAAGTTGACGAGCTGTACGTTCGTTCGGCGGTTATGAGCTTCGAAAATCTTCTTTCGAGCCGTGGCAACTCTATCCTAGACATTCTTGATTATTTCAGAGAGTGCGTTCTGTAGTTCATTGATACTGACGATCGCTTCTGCGGCTATCTAACTGCGGGAAAGTGCCATTCGATACAGTGATGGCCGTAAAGCGCGGAGTAGAGGGCGCTTCGGAGTGTGTCCAGTGAATGATTCTAGAGGTGTCTGAAAGACGGAAGGTGTGTTGGCGTGTCGAGGGCCGAGTCGCCTGAGTGGTGCTTGGTTCAGAATATTTTGAATAATATCTAGAACCGAAGGCCAATCCTGAAGTCCTCGTGTCCATTCTGAACAGAGCGCCGGACACGCACGTAGAAATTCACGGCAGACGCGCTCCACTGTGCCATTAGCCAACTGGCTATAGGCACTGAAGAAGTAGTGTTTGAATGCAGCTCTTCGATGACTAGGCTTACTAGGGTGTTCTTGAAGTGCGAACCCTGGTCAGAGACCAACCAATGCATAGCCCCCAAAGCGGCAATCCAAGACAGGAGCGACTCAGCAGCTGCATCATCTGTAGCCGCATGGAACGGGAAGAACCATACATAAGATGAGAAGTCATCTTTAAGTATGAGCCACTACTTTCTCCCCTATTTACCTGGTCCCATTTAGAGCAAGCCGGTGAATAAGAAATCGTTTTGGAGACGTGCCATGCAGGGCGCAAGCCAGAGGCCGCGGAATCACCTCGTCGGTTCTAGTGAGAAGAAAGTGCAGGAATTCATGGACCAATTCGCTCATGTCATCGGCCATTCCATCCCTCTAAAATTGTTCTTTCAAGATGCTGAGAGAGCCAGCTTGCCCACGATGGGTCGTTAGATATACCATGGGCAATTACCATTATCTTAAACTTGAGGTCGTGGGCTCCGCCGGGGAGCTATATATTCTCTCCTCGTCGTATAATTCCGTCGGTAGATCGCGAGACGTTTGATGGAGCGTCCGCACTGACTTGAACGGCACGAAAGGTGTTAAAATCGGGCCAGCACTATTTCGCGGTTGAAGAGATGATCTACTGAGTAGATTGAAGGACCAGACTGCAGATACAATCTGTAGGGTGACGATAGCCTTGCGCCCAGCGCGTTATTATGTCGACGAACGTGTTTTCCTCACCGTTGACGTGCTCCAGGATATAGTTAAAACGGCTCAGTTATTGAGCCCAATGCTGCACCTTGCAGAAAACTTGCCGGCCTAGCGTTGGCTCAACCGCTTGAGGTGCAAAAATTAACAATATGTTGCAATGTTCTGTGAAACATCTGGTTGAATCACTAGAGAAGAAGATTTAGTCTAACTTTTGAAAAGTTCTAAAGACAGAAAAGGTCTCCTTTTCAAATGTGGTCCAGTTTAGTTCGCTCTTTTTGAACTCAGAACCCACAAACGCGAGTGGTTCGTGTCTCTGTTCGTCGTGATTCTTTTCGATGTCTTCAGGAGGGATCAGAGACACTACTCCTGCCAACTGGACGTCGTTGGAATCTATGTGAACGCACACTGTCCAGCATTTTTCATGAAGCTGAGCCTTACCGCGTTGCGTAGCATCTCCTGTAGTTGTTGGAACGATGCATTGTGGGAGAGCTCCCAGGAGGTGTGGAGTGAAAAGTGGCGAGCGCTGCGCTTCGTTCTATTTAGAACCGAACGAAAGGCGTCCTCAAGAAGTACGTTGAGGGGTTTAGACACGCCAAAAAAATCCGGAAGGCTGGTGGACATCCTCCTGCAGCAGTAGAGGAACTCGGACAGTTCAGCGGCAGTTTCCGGTTGTTGTATGTCTTGAAAAGCGAACAGTCGGTGTGGTTCGAGCGTGTAGGAGTCGCCAGAGATGATTCGAGCGCATCATTTGACGGAAAGGTGAAAGGGCACTGTCTTCTTTGCGCTAAGAAACAGGTCAAACCCCTCACAGATCTCCAAAAAACGCTCGAATAGCTTGAGGGGTTCATCTCACTTCGTAGAAAACAGAGTGAAGTTGTCCAGGAAAGCTTTCATGCTATCCTGAAGCTCTTGGAAAAGCGGCTCCATTGTAGACTAGAAATAAGCCATGGCATTGGCTAGTTGCTAGACCTTGTAGAACTCGTGAAGGTGCAAAGACGCAGAGCCTTCGTAATGATTATGCACGCGCGGATGCTTTCCTCGTGCAAGGGTAGCTGCCAATACGCAGACACGAAAGGTATACAGTATAGGCAGCGCATCTCCGCGAAGTCGCCGACCTCGGACTCGAGGTGGGGCATAGGGCATGAATGTTTCACAGTCGCGTCCTTGATAGGGCGCAGGTTGATGGTGAAACGGAAACGATCTGTCTTGCCCGGCTTCAGAACGACAATCTGGGCTGCCTGCCAGTCAGCGTCGGGAATTTCTTTGACCATGCCGAGATAGAGAAGCCTGGCCACTATCTTGTTGACAAACTCGCGTTGTTTAGGTGCGTATCGTCGCACATTGACACGTACAGGTGGCTTGTCTGTGCGGAGGAAAGTACTCATTGGCGGTACCTTAGCGGATAGTGCGCCCCCTAACCGAACGCGAAAACGCTTACTTTGTGTCTCAATGATTCGCTGAAGTCGACCAGCGCTTTTGTGATACAGGCCGGTCTCTAGGAAAGTATTCATCATGAACTCGAGGGCATTGTAGAACTCCTCCTTGTTGTCTTCACCAAGTTCCAGGTACATATCAGGAATGCCATCGTCGGCGGGCTCGCCGGATAAGTGGTAGGTGCTGTAATCACTACTGTTACGCAAAATCGACGCTAAAGTACCATCCACGTCATTTACATCTTGTAGATCAGGGATGTCGACGAATCAATTGAAGCTTTCGTAAGCGGCATAGAGACGGGTGTGGTTGTCCAATCCAAGCGGCTGAAGCACGTCGCGACCAGTGGGCACGCGCTCCAGCCCAGCGTCACAAACCATCCATGTAACGCGGCGAATAACCAGTGCTTGCGCGTTAAGTACGAGGATCGTGATGTCTACGTCGAGGTAGAATCTGCACTTTAGTAGAGACGCATCGCCATCAGCCGTAGAGTATCCATAGATGCGCTCGAGCGGCTTTAGACTAAAGGACGAGTTCTTGCTGCAGACAGCGTCAATGACGTCACGCGGGAGTAGGCTCACATCCAAACCTTGATCGGCAAGGGCTGATATAGTGACAGACTGATTTGCGAAGAAAACGGAGAAAAGACTGGCATTTGTCGAGACTGATCCTTGCGCAGTCACCTTGTTTATTGAGCCATCGGCATCCTCTTTGGTGGGATGAAGGGAGTTAGAAACGACACGAAAACGATCAACCTTGTTCTCGTCTTGCGGGTGTTTTTTTGATGACGTTTATTCTACCATCTCGCCCGAGCTGATGGTACGCTTTTCGTTTCGTAGCAGGATTGCAACGGTTGCGATACTCCGTGAGGATATTTTTACGCAACTCAGGAGTCGTCTGTGGACAGTCGTTGACGTAGTGACGCTGCCCACACTTGCGGTTGAGACAGAGAGGCTCCTTTCGCTTGTAGAACTCATTAAAAGCTCCCCCTCAACGCTTGGGAGGAACTTTATCGCCACGAGGAGATATCTTTCCAGGCGCCTTTTTCCAAGGCGGATCTCCTATCCATGATGTGTTTAAATGCCAACTCGGGCTGTTCATTGGTGAAGCGGGAGCAACTCATCCGTTATAGCTAGCTTGAATATTATAGTATCATTTTCGAAACGCATTCCTCCAAGACCTTGACGCTTGTATTCATCTTGACGCTCGGTAGGTACAGCTCTATGCAGGCGAAGTTGTAGTTCTCGATGGCAATCTCAGAGCGTTCTTTGATGCAAGCGTAAAGACTAGCCTCTTAAACGGCTTTAAGATTCCGCTCCGGGACACACTTGGCAAGAATGAAGAGTTGTATTATTTGTTTTCCATTGAGTTTCGTATATATACGATAGGTGCTAGCGAGATGCCTTATTCAGTAGCTTTCTCGCCGAAGCGATGGATAAATTCCGCGCATTTTTCCTTGAATTCCGCGAAATTACTTTTCTCGACTCCCATCAGGCGCGGGGCTTCAAAAGCCTCTACAATTGTCTTCTTGGCCGTCCTAGAAGAATACCCGGCAAGTGTGCTACTAGCGGAGCCTTGTTCCACAGTGGAATGGGCCGAAAGATACATATGTGGCACACTCTGGGAGAAGGCGGTACAGAATCGAGCGCCGTTGAGGAGAGATAGTTGAAGTAAAGGGAGAGAAGAGAGTTACAAAGGTCTGGATGGCTAGCTTGGCTCTTCGACTGCTGCGAATTCGGGAGCAAGCTTCATGTTTATTGGAAAATGGCTAGCTACGGTTTGGCTATCGTTTGAAAGGCGCCTCTCCATGCTAGGCCAGTCCGGGGTGAACTACCCACGTGTAGTGAGCTCATACTAACGCGGAGTTTATTGCTATGAAGCTAGGTGCCGACGATCCGCACAAATGTAGATTTAGCCGAAATTTTTTCAAGTATATGATTTTCTCTTATACAGCACAATGCAGCTAATTGTACCGTATAGGTGCACTGCCCTACAAATATATAATTTTCTCTTATGCAGCACGATGCAGTTCATTGCACTGTATAGGTGCACTGCCCTGTCACCAGAAAATGCGAAGAGGGTAGCACGCCCTGCGCCATTCTATTGCACTGCGCATGACCACCTGCGGCTCGCTCGGCCACGCCGGTGGTTGAGACATCCATGCGGGATGCTCGCTGCGCAGTTGTACAGCTAGGTGAGCGCGTCAGTTCCCCCTACATCACGAGGTCGAGAGAGCGGAGCATTACTATTCACGGCTAGTGAAATCGGCGTAACATGCAATCATTGTGTTATGCCATGCTTGAACGAACTCGTAAGCTGCTCCAAGCACAAGCGAGGCACGGTCCTACCATACTAAATTGGAGAAATCTACTTTTGTGGCATCCGCGGAAGCGTTTGAGAATTCTAATATACCAGGCTCATAAAAGCCGCGACGATTATCTACTATCATACTGTAAATTTGTATTTGACCCTTAATGAGGCCCACCATGTCTTCTTGTTTAGTAAGGCGAGAGGGGGGATTTACTATGTGCCAGCGGGATACAAGAGCTGCAAATACGAGCTCCACGTGCTTCCGCACGCCTTATTGAACGGTTAAAAAGTGCTTCTGCTATGGTATCGTCGCGTAACGAATTATTTTGAAGAAGAGAGCCATGGTTGGGTACATCCAATCGGCAAGGACGTAAGCCGTAGTAAAAAGGACTTTACTTACTTTTAAATCGAACCTGGACCAGAAATCTACGCGGAAGATCCGTTAAATCTTCATCTGCAACAAAGCCAACGCACGCTGTAGGGGGTATATCCCCGGTTTTCCCAGACCATCTAATTTTCGCAAGAAATCCCGTCAATGAGAAACTTCTCTCGTCATTGGTTCTAGGACGAGGCGAGGCATCCTAAAACGGCGTTCATAGTATTCTGCATCGTTGGGTTGGGTTTTCACTGAATTAGTATCGAATTATCCATTGAAAAACACCCTCAAAGTTACGCGGCCCGTTCGCCCTCCGACTGGGATGGGATCTATCCTAATTTACTGCCTCTAGTACAATGGTGGAGCCGATGGATGCAAACACGGCGGCGGCGGCGGCGCGGACACGCTGCCCTCTAGTTTTTATTGATCTGTACTCGTCCGTTGTGCACAACTCCCATAAGTCGTCCGGAAAACGGGGGGTTGATTCAGGGGTGATGGTCTTGGAAGGAATGTAGCGCATGAAATCCTTTTAGAGAAGGAGGTGGGTTTTGAAGCTGAGGGTCGACAAATACGAATTGGCTTGCCGCGCTGGGTGACCCGAGAAATAGCTCGCGATCAAATAGGATTGCGATAGAAGCGCTTATCAGAATTTTACACGTGTTCATCTAACTTTCTTGTCATACATGATAGAGTAGATAATAGGCTGTCGCTCTGGAGGCGCTCTTATCGCTGAAAGTATTTAGCCGGTATTTTATTATTAAAAATTGACTCCGATCACATGATTTACTAGCTTTTTGATTTATGAATTATTTTCATACGAAAAAGAAGCACTCATTAATTAAAGAAACAAATTTTGTACTGACATAATATTTTAATGAACTTTTCAAATAAGTGAAATATATCATTCTTTGAGTACTATGTACAACATTTTTCGCAATGGTAAAAAGAAAATTTGGAAGTAAATGAAAAAGAATAAAAACTATTATTATAAAAATAATTCTTGACCTTAAATATATATTTTATTTATCAAAATATTTAAATACTATATTACATACAAAAATATTATTTGATATCATTTTTATATTTTTCTCAATAGAATGTTTTCAGACATTTGAATCAAGCCCGTATTTTTGACTGACTGACTCTGTAGGACTGACTAAAGTCCATGATCACTAAGCCAACTACATTTAGTCACTTTTGACACGTCTTGTTTGTTTTTGAAAAATCTTGAAGCATTTGAATTGAATTTGGTTTTACCTCACCTGCTCTGTCTTCCAAGAGGGATCTAAGGCGTGATTAAAGTATTTTGACTAAACAAATACCATTAAGTTTAATAATTGCCATTATTGTAAAAATACTTTCAGATTTGTATAGTGCCCATCGAAGTTACAAGATAAGATGATAGCGGCTCCACATTTTATCAACTCTGAGCGAACTCACCGGGGTTCTTGCGCATCTTTTTCTTGAGCGTGTTCATGGACATATTTCAGCTTTATTAATCAAAGGTGAGCATTAGCCTTAAATGAGACACCAAACTCAGCTATTTATTTGAAACTGGTTTCAATATTCTCCTAATCTAAACGTTCGTTATTAAAAATCTTCAGATATTCTTTCATCGCTCGATTTCCTTCCTTCCAGTAGTATGAATTTTCAAATAATCGATTCAGAAGACTCCTGTTTCTGATTAAAAAAATCTTCAACCGTCTTTATTCAGGTTGATTTATCTCAAAGCGATTATATTTTACTCAAGTATTTCGAAAAAAATACAATGATACTATTAGATCAAGCTACCAACCTATCATGGTTTCAGTCAGGTTTCATCTTCAAATAATCAGGAAAGTCGTATTGATCTTTGTTACCAAACAATCGCCTAAAATAGAAAATAGAGTTTCTTGGATACTTTGGATGTTACAGACAATCAGAAAATCGTTTTCCGTTTTTTACGACATTTTCATGGTACACGGGCATCAGAAACCGCGTAGAGTTTTGGTCAAACCAGGTAATTAATTGAGAGATGAATCTGCACGCTGGCCGACAACATTTTCTACTCATTTGTGGTGAACCCGTCAACAACATTTACATATTCTTTAACCTGGATCAGGAAAAATTCTATCACATTTATCCTTTTCATCCACGCTGAGATATGATACAGTGCCCTACTCGTTGACATTTATATCGTATTCATAGACGAGCATTAAGTTTTGTCATTTATGCACAAGAAGCTGCGATATCATAGAAACTCGTTCTCTACTTCCGAAAAAAGATATTGACACCTTTGCGTCAACAAAGAACAGCTGTCTTGTAAATATTCTCACACATATCATATATGATGAACCCCTTTCAGGGAAGTACAGGCAACGGGCGCTTTTGTTTAACTTTCGTTCTTATAACCGCTTACCAAACTGTTCCTTTCAATTAATCCATCCATTCCTATTTCTTTTCAGATTTCAGCGGTGCTCTTTGCAAGACTTATGCTATTCGTGTTCGATACGTAAAGAGAAACTGCGTTTGCAAGGGTAGCAGTAGAAGTTCTCTAGCCTCGCTCGGCGACGCACTTC
>JAVCKV010106934.1:0-20092 GCA_032274145.1 Herpochondria borealis | reverse complement strand
TCACGAATACCGGTGGGGGAAATACTTCGTCGAAAGCCGCAGAGACCGATCCGCTCACGGGCGAGGAAGTTGAGGTGATGTGGGTGAAGGGATCGGGCGGAGATCTGCGGACTTCGACTCCTGATAATTTTTCCTCGCTTTACCAAGAGAAGCTCATTGCGCTACAAAAAATCTATCACGATACCAGTCCGAATGGGGTGAAGACGCAGATCGAGGATGACATGGTGGGGATGTATCGTCATACCACTTTCAATCTCAACCCGCGAGCATCATCGATTGATACTCCGCTGCACTCGTTCATTCCCTTCAAGCATGTGGACCACATGCACCCGAATGCCTTCATCTCGCTCTGTGCGACTCGAAATTCTGAAGCGATCACCAAGGAGATCTTTGGCGATGAGGTGATCTATACTTCGTGGCAACGACCTGGGTTTGACCTTGGTCTGCTTTTCCAAGAGGTGTGCGAAAAGCATCCAGATGCGAAGGGGATTAACATGGGGCAGCATGGGCTGATCAACTGGGCGAATGATGATAAGGAATGCTACGAGTTGACGCTGGAATTGATCGAGCGAGCGGGGCGCTACATTGAGGAGCGCGATAAGGGAGATGATACTTTTGAAGGTCAGAAATATGGCAAGCTTGCCGAGGCTCAACAAGAGGAGTTGGTGAGTGAGGTTCTGCCTTGGCTTCGCGGGCAGGTGAGTCAGCAGAATCGATTCATCGCGACGATTGAAACGACTGATGCGGTTCTTGAGTTCGTCAATTCGAATGCCGCGCAGAGGTTGGCTGAATTGGGCACCTCTTGTCCTGACCATTTTCTACGGACTAAGATCAAGCCGCTTTACGTTGACTGGGATCCGCAGAACGAAAGTCTCGATATTTTGCGGGCGAAATTGACCACTGGTTTGGAGAAGTATCGTGCTGATTACGCGGTTTACTATGAGGCGAATAAAGAGCCTTTATCGCCGGCGATGCGTGATGCGAATCCTACTGTGGTGCTCATTCCGGGAATTGGGATGATTGCTTTTGGGAAGAATAAATCGGAGTCACGGGTGACTGCGGAATTTTATAACTGTGCGATTTCGGTGATGCGGGGAGCGGAGGCGATTGATGAATACATTGGGCTCCCTCAGAAGGAGGCTTTTGATATCGAATATTGGGCGCTCGAGGAAGCGAAGCTGCAGCGGATGCCTCCTGAGAGGGAGTTTGCGCGGAAGGTCGTCGTGGTGGTTGGCGCTGGAAGTGGGATTGGCAAGGACATGGCTCACTTGATGATTGAGCAAGGTGCTCATGTCGTTTGTGCGGACTTGAATCTAGAGGCGGCTCGAGAAACTGCGGATGAACTGTCGGCGAAAGTCGGGCAGGGGATCGGAGTTGCCGGGAGCGGGATTTCAGGTTGTGGAAATGCGATTGGCTTGGCTTGCAATGTCACTGATCGGGCGTCGATTCAGAAGATGCTTGCTGAGGTTGTTTACGCTTATGGAGGTCTTGATCATATCGCGATTACGGCGGGGATCTTTGTGCCGCCGGATCGGACTGGGCATATTCCGGATGATAAGTGGGGACTCACTTTTGGGATCAATGTTGCGGGGCCTTATTTCGTGGCTGATGAAGCGGCGAAGATTTGGGGTGAGCAGGGGCTTCGTGGTTCCATGGTGGTGACGACGAGTGCCAATGCGGTCGTTTCGAAGAAGGGGAGCTTGGCCTATGACACCTCGAAGGCGGCGGCGAACCATCTTCTACGCGAGCTTGCGATTGAGCTGGCTCCGTTGATTCGTGTTAATGGAGTGGCTCCGGCTACGGTGGTGGCGGGGAGTGGGATGTTTCCGCGGGATCGTGTCATCGCTTCTTTGACGAAGTACGAGATCTCCTTTAGTGATGGCGAGGAGACTGAAGAACTCAGGAATAAGCTGGCGCAATTCTATGCTGACCGGACCCTGACCAAGGCTCCGATTACTCCGAGAGATCAGTCGAATGGGATGCTCCATATGCTTAGTGAGGCTTCTTCGAAAACAACGGGTCAGGTTTTGGCAGTTGACGGGGGACTACATGAAGCTTTCTTGAGGTAGGTGATTATGAAAACCGACGTCCTTCTCATCGGCTCTGGTATCATGTCCTCGACTCTCGGGGTGATGCTGAAGGAGTTGAAGCCCGAGATTTCAATCCACCTTGTCGAGGTCAACGAGAAGCCTGCTCAGGAGGCTTCCAATGGCTGGAATAATGCTGGGACTGGGCACGCGGGGATTTGTGAGCTTTCCTACACGCCTCACCAGGAAGCCGATGGGAGTGTCGATGTGACTAAGGCGATTTCGGTTTTTGAAGACTTTGAGCATTCCTTGCAATTTTGGGCTCATGCGACGCGACGAGGGATTATTGGGAATCCGAGAGATTGTCTGAATTCTCTTCCTCACATTTCACTCGTTCATACCGAGGAGCAATTGCCTTATTTGAAAGCCCGTTTTGATGGGTTGAAGGGGCATCATTTTTTCGAGCCGATGAAGCACTCGACGAATCGCGATGAGATTAAATCGTGGGCTCCGCTTTTGGTGGAAGGACGCGATGATGATGAGCCGATTGCCGCGACCTTCATGGAGGGTGGGACTGACGTGAATTTTGGCGAGATCTCGCGTTACTTTTGTGAGTGGCTCGGGGAGCAGGAAGAGTGCGCCGCTCATTTTGGGAGCCGAGTTGTGGGGCTTAAGAAAAAGGGGAAGGGTTGGCTTGTCACCATGCAGGATGAAGTGACGCGTGAGAAGCGGGAGATCGAAGCTGGTTTCGTGTTTGTGGGAGCAGGGGGAGGATCGTTGCCCTTACTCCAGAAGTCCGGGATTCCAGAGGCGCAGGGCTACGGTGGTTTTCCGATTGGGGGACAGTGGATGATTACAAAGAACCCTGAGGTGGTCGCGAAGCACACGGCAAAGGTTTATGGGCAGGCTCTGGGAGCGGCACCGACGATGGCGGTGCCGCATCTCGATACGCGGGTGATCGATGGCGAGCGCTATTTACTCTTTGGACCCTTCGCTGCTTGGACTGGGAAATTTTTACATAACGGAGGAAGCCATTTTGATCTGCCGTTATCGGTCAGGCCGGGCAATATCCTTTCGCTGATGCGAGTGGGTTTTCACAATCTTGATCTCGTCAAATATCTTGTGGAGCAGGGTTTGCAGTCGAAGGAGGCGCGGATGCGGGAGCTTTATAATTTCTATCCTAATGCGAAAGCTGAGGATTGGGAGGTGATTGATGCGGGTATTCGGGTGCAGGCGATTAAGCAAGAGCCGGGGGAGGAACCTGGGATTGTCCATTATGGGACTGAGGTTTTGACGAGCGCCGACCGTTCAATTTCGGCTCTTTTAGGAGCCTCGCCAGGGGCTTCGGTTTCGACACAGGTGATGCTTGATTGCGTGCAGCGGTGCCTACCGGATATTCTGAAATCGGACGAAGCGAAGGCCCGCATGAGTGAGATGATCCCCAATTGGAATGAGGATCTCAAGGATGCCTCGGCGCGTGATCGCTACTTGGAACTCCATGGCAAGGCGATGGCTGACCTTAAGCTTACGAAGTAATGTCAGAGGATCCTGTTTACCTTGCGATTGATCTCGGCGCCGGAAGCGGTCGCGTGATTGCGGGGGTGATGGGCGAGAAGACGTTTTCGCTGGAGGAGGTGAATCGATTTGAGAATCAACCGCTTGAAAAAGGGAAGAGTCTTTACTGGGATTTTGAGGCGCTTTGGAAGGGGATTCTCGATGGGTTGAAGGCCTCGGTTGAGAGATTTGGAGCTGAGCGGATTCAGTCGATTGGGGTTGATACCTGGGGGGTGGATTATGGGTTTCTAGATTCTGAGGGGAAGCTGCTGGCGGGGCCGCGGCACTACCGGGATCCTAGAACAAAGGGGGTGATCAAGGAGTTTCTGGCTCGTATTTCGGCGGACGAAATTTTCGCAAAGAGTGGGATTCAGTTCATGGACATCAATACCATGGTTCAGATGGCGGCGGAGGTGGAGGAGCCGAATTCGGTCCTGCCGCAGGCGGCTCTTTTTCTGATGATCGCGGATCTCATTAATCAACGACTGACCGGGTTGGCACTGTGTGAAAGAACGAATGCAAGTACCACGCAGCTTTATAACCCGGTGAAGAAAGATTGGTCCCATGCCTTGTTTCAGGTGCTTGGGCTGCCTTTGGAAGTCGCGCCTAAGTTTGTAGAACCCGGGGAAATTCTTGGCCCCATTTTGGAGAGTGTTTCAGTCCAAACCGGACTGTCACGGGAGACCAAAGTGGTGACGGTTGGGAGTCACGATACTGCTTCGGCAGTTGCGGCGGTTCCTGCTGAGCCGGGGAGCCGATTCGGTTACTTGAGTTCGGGCACGTGGTCGCTTCTCGGGGTCGAGATTGACAAGCCAATTTTGACTCCTTTAGCTCATGAGTATAATTTTACAAACGAGGTGGGGGTTTTCGATACGATCCGACTTCTCAAAAATATCAACGGGCTTTGGCTGGTTCAGGAATGTCGCCGGGTTTGGCAAAATGAAGGGAATGATTGGAGCTATCCGGAGCTGGCCCGGATGGCGGCAAGTGCCAAGCGGTTGCAATCATTTATCGATCCGGATGATGATCGCTTCTCGGGGCGTTGTGATATGCCTCAGGTGATCTCAGACTATTGTCGTGAAACTGGGCAAATCGCCCCTGATGGGCCTTCACAAATTCTCAGGCTTATCACAGATAGTTTAGCAATGAAGGTGCGTTTCGTGCTCGAAAGACTCGAGAAATTGACCGAACAACCTATCGATGTGCTCCATATCATCGGAGGGGGAGGTCAGAACGATCAGCTCAATAAGAGTATTGCGAGTAGTATTAATCGTCCTGTCATCGTCGGTCCTTATGAGGCGACCGCCGCTGGTAACCTGATGATGCAAAAGGTCGCTCTTGGTTCCTGTCGTAGTTTGGAAAAGGGTCGTAAACTCATCCGTGATTCTTTCGAAACGAAGCGTTTTGAGCCTGCTCATCCCAAGGAGTGGGAACAGGCGTATCGCCGCTTCCTTCACTTGCTTGGGTAGAGGCATTGCCTTGGCTAAAGGATCCAAAAAGCGACACCCTTCGAGAGCGTGGCTTTTGGAATGTTCTTCTGTGGTGCCAAAGCATGGCTTGCTCCTGTGGTACGAGTGGTATCGTACCTGGTGAAGCGCTTGGAGCAATGTTACGAGCCTCGGGAAGAAGCGAAGCCGTCACGATTCCGGTAATCGCAGCCGGTTTGCAGGCAGGCTCCTGAAAAGTCGTAAGAGAGCTCGGCACTCCTCCATTCCTCAAGTGGGAGCAATTTTTTCCGATGAGGTTAGGATGTGGGGTTGATCGGGAAAACCTGGGTCCAGACGAGACGGGAAGGGCTGGTATCGGGCGCAAGGCGCTTGGGGTTCTCGATGATTTTTTCGATCTCGAATCCTTGGGCTTTCATAAGTTGGAGGGGTTCGGTGAAGTCTTCAGCGAGGATTTTAGGATCTTTTGAGAGGAGCCAGAGGAATTTACGGTCAGGGGTGCCGACGATGGCTTTGGTGTAGGACTTATTGATCCAGAGAACCCAGTAGTCGCCCGCGAAGAGGTTGGCGGGGAAAGGATCAAAACGCACCTTGAGTTTTCCTTTTCCGGCGACGCTTGCGGAGCCGGTGATATTGGTGATTTTGCCATTGGCCTTGAGGCCTTTGTTCCTGACTGAGACCGGTTCGTTGAGACCGACGCCGTAGGTTGCTTTGGCGGCGATGAGGTCTTTTTCGAAGCGGTTCGGGAGGCGTGCCACTTCGTGCCATTCTCCGTCGTAGCGATTAAGATTGAGGTCCTCGACCGTTTGTAGCGGTGGGTGTGATTGGGAGCATGACACCAAGAAAGCGGCTAAGGCAGCGATGATGAGCAGCTTCATAATTCCTTGGCGATGACGGCTGCGAGCTTGTCGATGAGCCGGCTTTGAGCAGCGGCCAATTCCTCGAAGCCATCTTGTGCAAGGGGCTCACGAATTGAGGAAGTTTTGCTGGCGATCAGTCGGCTCCCGGGGAGTTCGTAAGCGCGCCATGAGGCTTCGAGCACGGCGTCGCCATCTGCGGTGCCATGGAACTGGCGGACGTCGACGGTGATCTGGTATTTCAGTTCTTTCTCACGTTCCCACGGGTAGATGCGAGTGTTTCCGGTGCCTTTTCGCCGGCCAAGATTACTCGCAAGAACGCGGGTAAAGTCGTTTCTTAGGTCACCACCCCAGACGTGGTAGTCTGAAAGTTCCATACGATTGTCGCTCGATTGGAAGACGAGGTAGGGCCGCTCGACGAGGTAGTCGGCCATGGTGATGGGGCCTACGCCAATGCCGACGCCACCTCCGGAGGGTGGCTTGCCAGCAGGCGAGAGAATGTAGTAGTTCCGCTCTGTCGAGCAGGAGGTGAGAGCAAGAAGGGAGAGCAGGAGGAAAGTGCGGACAGTCATGACGGTTTAGCGGCGGGCGCGCGGGATTTTTTTAGTGTTGGGATCCTTCCCGAAGAGAAGGGAGTTTGGTTTGTCGGCGATTTCGGTGGTCATGCGATCGATGGATCTGATGGCGGCGCGGAGTTCATCCATGGTGCGTCGCAGGTCACCGTAGACGTTACCGTTGTTCGAGAGTGGTTCGAGTGATTTATTGATCTGAGCAAGAGTTTCGCGGAGATCGGTTGAGATGGCTTTGGTGTCATCTGCGATGAGGATGGCATTGAGAGATTTTACGGTTTCGGCGATTCCCTTCAAGGTTGTCTTAGCATCGGCGACGACACCTTTACTCGAGACCATGGCGCGGTTGACATTGTCGAGAGCTTGGGTGGCTTCATCGGAGGTTTGTCCAATTTTGGTGACGAGGTCTTCAATCTTGAGTTCGTTGAACTTCTCTAGCAGTGCGGAGACTTGGTCCTGAATGTTTTCGAGCCCGGTGTGAACGGTCGGGAGGACGATGTAGTCTCCTTCTTTTTGGATGCCAGTGTAAGTCTCCTCAGGGTAGTAATCGAGGTCGACGTAGAGTTGGCCTGTGAGGAGGTTTCCTGATTTTAGGGAGGCTCGGAGGCCTTTCTTGAGGGCGTTCTCGAAGCCTTCATTGCCTTCATCCAGAATGGAGGGGGGAAAGTGAGTGGCCATCAGGCGGGTATCGAGTTGGATCAGGACGGGCATGTTCTCGATATCGACGCTATTAATGAGCTTGTACGAGATTTGTCCGACACGGCCGACGCGGAGTCCTCGGAACTCGACCGGGGAGCCGACCTTGAGACCGCGGAGTGATTCATCAAGAAGGAGGATGAATTCGACACCGCCTTGGAATGTGGTGTTTTGGGCTGCTTCCTGACTCTTGAAGAGGGCTAGGACCATGTCATCCGGGATGGGGTCGCCGGGTGGGAGACCTAGCGGGACACCGACCGAGACACGGCCCGCGACGAGTGATTCGAGCGAGGGGAGTTCGAGGTCGAAGCCATCGGCTCCAATACGGAGGTTGATGCCGGATGATTGCCAAAAGAGGGAGTTATCGGTGATGAGGTCGGCGTATTCATCTTCGACAAAGATCCCGAAGTTCACGGTGCGGGTGTCCATGTTGAAAGCGCGGCTTTCTACTTTTCCGATGACGTTATCGTTGAAGTAGATTCCGCTGCCGATACCCACGGAGCCGGGGAATTCGGCGGTGAGGGTGAGGCGGAGGCCTTCGACCGTCAGCGGTGTGAGAGGGGGGTCTTCGAGGCCATCGAAGTCGCGAGAACCTTCCTGGCCGATACCGGGATCGAGCTGGAGGAAGGCGCCACTGATGAGGGTGTTGAGTCCGGAAACGGAGGCTCCTTGGACACGGGGCTTTTCCACCCAGAAGCGAGAATCGTTGCGGATGAGATGGAGGTGTTGTGGCTTGATACGGACTTCAAGTTCGACTCCGAGAAGGTCGGTGAGGGTGATTTTTTCGACCATGCCGACGTTGACATTCCGGCATTTCACTTCGGTTTTACCTTCCTTGAGTCCAGCGGCGTTTTCGAAGCGGATGATCAAAATTTCGCCTTTGTGATCAAGGTTGTTTTTGACCAACCACGCTCCGAGGAGAAGTGCGACGATGGGGATGATCCAAACTTTGTTGAATCGTCTTCCCGGGCGGATGTCGGGGTGGAGACCTTCTTTGGTCTCGGTAGGAATTTCACTCATGGGGCGGGTGTGTTGATTGGGATTTTCTGAGGCGATCCCAGATGAGCTTGGGATCGAAGGCATGGGCTGAGAGCATGGTGAGGATGACCATGAGGCCGAAGGCGATGGCGGCGGTGCCGGGCTGGATCGACATTAGGTTACCCATCTGGATTAGACCAACCAGAATAGCGACGACGAAGACATCGACCATGGACCAGCGGCCGACGAGCTCGGTGAGGTAGTAGATCTTATTGGCGTTAAGTGGGTTCAGGTTGATCTTGCCTGAGGCTCCGGCGCAGAGAACTCCGAGCGCGATGAATTTAAGCCCGGGAATCATGACGCTGGCGATGAAGATGGTGATGGCGACGGGGTAGGCTTTCATCTCCCAGAAGGTGGCGACGCCGCCGAGGATAGTGCTTTTTTCCTCGGTGCCAAGTTGGGTGACGACCATGATAGGGAAGATATTGGCAGGAATGTAAGCGAGGATTCCGGTGATACCGTAGGCGAGGCAGCGGGTGATGCTGTCTGGCTTGCGGGCGTGGAGATGAGTCCCGCAGCGTGGGCAGTCGTGGTTGTCGATGGCAGAGACCTTGTTGCAGGTGTGGCAGGCGACGAGGTTGAGGTCTGAGGCAGAAGGAATCATGGGCCCTCCTTTCTGAGGAATTTGGCGGTTTCGATTCGGTCCCACAGTTCTGTGCGGTCGATGCCCCCGACGGCTCCGGCGAGGCAGATCATCAATCCGGCGGTGGACCAAAATCCGATGCCGAGTTGGACTTCCGCGAGTTTGACGAGCTTAAGCAGGCTGACGATTGCACCGAGGAAAAAGACTTCGACCATGACCCAGTCTTGAAAGCTCTGGAAGGTCTTCATGACGGTCTTACTTCCGGGCCAGATTTGGCCGAAGAGGAGGGGAATGCAGAGGTAGAGTAAGCTGAGGATGAGCAGGAGAGGCAGAATAATGACGAACATGGCGACGCTGATCGCGATGAGTTGGCCGCCGCCCATCCAGAGACCAGCGACGGCTCCGGGAACGGAGACTTCACTGACGTTTCCCTGAGCATTCATGGAGATGAAGGGGAACCACATCAGGAGGGTAAGAAGTGAGAGCGCGGTCACGCCATAAGCGACAGCGCGCTGGAGGCTGCTGGTGCGATTCCTATAGAGGACCGCGCCGCATTCCTGACAGTGCGCGGCACGGCCTTCCTCGATAAGATCGACTTCGTGAATCGTATCACAAAAATGGCAGGCGACCCGATGGTGGACATCGGGGAGTCTGGGCCAAGTGAAGTGATGGTGCTGCGACATCAGGAACTTAGTTGCGATAGAACAGTGGAAGCGTCGCGAGTGCGAGGAATTTAGTGAAGGGAGAGTGAGTTGATCTTATCCGAGATGAAGGCCGTAGTCGCGGATGTTCGATTCCGGCGCAAATTTGCGGGCAAAGAAGCTGCCGTTGTCGGCGATGTGGGTGGCGAGACCGGGGGCGGTAATATAGAGCCTGTCCCAAGATGGCGCTTCAATGCGCCGGTATGACTTGGCGGCGTTATTTAAGAATCAAAAAAGGGGTCTATATTTGGTTTGCGACAACAAAATCCAAACTCGTTTTACCAAAGCCAATCTGCCAGACTCCGCCACTTCGTTCAGTTCCGATCTTACCAAAGCAGTCCTGCGTGAACTACCTCGCTTTTCGCCGCGAACTCGAAGCCATCGACGCTGAGTCTTCAACTCAGCGGCCTGGATCAGTTCATCCTCGATCAAGCCCTCGAAAAACGCCGCCAACGGTCCGAAGACAGCAAAGCCTTCCACCGAGGTCTCGCCAATTTCGTTCAGGACACCCGGAACGCCTTCCGAATCGGCATCCTGCGCGCTCACGAAGGCTGCTCTGCGGTCAGAAATCTCGAAATCGCCCTCGCCGACAGACCCCTCGAACAGTGGTTCTGCTTTGGCGAAAACTTCGACCAAATCCTTGCTTCCAGTAAAAGCTCCATCGACCGCGCAAAAGCCCACCTCACTCCTGAAATCCTCGATCAGGCCTTCGCCATGCTTCTTCAGAAAGCCGCCTGCGCCCCAAATCAGGACAACTCCGTACTTGAAAAAGCGCTCAATCTCCTCGGCTTTAAATTTCCCGTTGACCTCCTCAGTGTCTGGTATGACTCCACTTGACACTGTCCCGATATTCATTTCCCTGTTGATTGGGTCCAGCTCGGAGACTGCTGCCGCACCCTCCTGAAAGCGACCTTCTGCATCAGGAAACACGGCATCAAAAACCGCATGCCCCATGGCGGCCCCGGCAAACTCCTGCACGATCTCAACCAAATTCTCAGATCGCTGGGAAACGCCCGTCTCAGCAAAGACAGCAAGACTCAGCGCAAAAAAATCACCCGTGCCCTGAAACACTTTTCCCAGCGAATGGCACGCCACGCCCGCGCCCATCGTGACCTCCTTGAAAAACATCGGGCCACCAAAACTGATCTCAGTCCCGGCCACGCAAGCCTGGTCATCACTCGCATTTTAGAACTCCTCCTCCAAGCTTCTCTTGGGCGCGCTGGAAGCCACCGAAAAAACCATCGGGGCAAGACTTGAAAAAGTGGTTGCGGATCGGGGATTGAGTTATGAGAAAATACAGCGGGGCCTCGCCGAATCGCACTCGAAGCTCATTGATCATATCTGCCCGCGTTCCCCGTCAAAGATGGCCGAAAAGAAGACCGACCCTGACTTTCGTCGGAGTCAAACCCGCCGCGCCCAGACCGAAGCGCGGGTGGCGATCATCACCACCAACTATCAACGAGGCCGCAGCCTCTCGAGAGGACTGGAGTCGCAACATCAAGAATTACGCTGGGTCATGCTCGCACACAACCTGCGGATCCTAGCCCGTAAAATCCTCGCCGAACGATCTGCCCGCGTAAAATTGAGATCGTCAACAAGCTTTATCTCCCAGGGACAACCGTGTCCTACTCTCGTCGCTAAAAGGGAATTTGCGGCACCCCAAGGCCAAAACATGGCCCGAAAAGAGAACCAGGGACCCACACGCTCGAAGAAAAATACATATTTGAACATCTTAAATTTCGAGGGTTCCGAAATCAGCCCTCTTTGGGACAGGCTCTAAGTAGCTGAGTTCCCTTTGGTTTGAAGGGATAAAAAAAGGCACCCGTTTCCGGGGGCCTTGGAAATCGAGTTGCAATTGATTGACTATCGACGTCGGCGCAGGAGTATCAGAAAACCGAGAGACGCAAGGGCTGTCTGGCTGGGCTCAGGAATTACGCTTTCGAGGGTCGTGCCGATCCGAACTTCGTCATAGTTGACGTTTACCTGCCGCGTGAGGTTCAGGGTAGAAAGTAAGGATTCGTCGACGTTGGCCTCGATCGTATCGATTAGGGTCAGATTATCGAGGTTCAATGTTCCATCATCAACCGCGTTGTAGAGGCTGAAAACGTCAGCCCCGTCAGTGCCAGTGTTGAAAGAAATTTGACCAACGATTAAGTTAACCTCCTGATTACTAACTGAAGTATTTGAACCACCATTTCCAACTGTGATTGGAAGGGTATTGGAGCTGTCGACACGTGTGCCTGCCGTCCCATCGTAGGCGATGGCCCGCAAGTTTGAGCTATTTGTGGCAGCGACTGCAAACCCGTGAACGTTGGCGGCCCCGGGATTTCCACTATCCCAACGGGGATTTGCGACGATTCCGTTCATGATGGCAAATCCTTCACGATCAGCACTATTATTGTTTTGGAGCTTCTCGAATAAGAAGCTGAAGTAGATAGAACCACCTGTTCCTCCAATTGTCGTGATCGTGTTTGTGACAGATGCGGAAAACGTCCGGTGATAGGTGTCGTTATTATTATTATTGTTACCCCCGATATGGTTGCCGCTGGTCGGAAGGTTACTGAATGTCAAACTCCCCGTTTTGAGTGATAATTCAGAGCCGTTTGGGGTCGAGTTTGTCCAAGTGCCACCCAAGCCAGTTGCGTCAATTTCACTTGGGTCAGAATCAGGCTGGTTATTCAAGCTGTTGCCAGGGCTGTTGTATTGAAAGCCTTCGTAAACGAGCAGTGCAGCCTGACTGTTACCAACGATAATCGCTGCAAGAGGGAATAGGATGTGTGATTTTTTCATTATTTGTTAAACCGTTACCCTTACCGCTTAATTTGCTGGGGGAGAGAGTCAAGTTTTTTAGGAGGCTTCTTCAGTCAGGGCGATCAAGTTAGGGAGAGGAGTCTTTCGCGGTAGGTGCGGTTCATGAGAGCGCGGCGGCGTTTTGCGGGGAGACTTTCTTTCACTCCGGGATCGTCTTTGAGGATGTTTAGCACGATGCGTCGGACTGCTCCCAGGTTCTTCGCGGCGTTGCCTTTCCGGGTCCGATTGTGATCTTCACCGAAGCAGGTATCCAAGACCCAGTGGCATTGATTTTCGATACTCCAATGCAAGCGGACCGCTTTCTGAAAAAAGTCGGCATCCTCCTCTCGACTACTGAAGTAGCAGCGGCGTTCCTTTTTTCTCTCCTTGCCCGTCGAGACAATCGTAGTATCAGTTTCCACCATAATTAGGCTTTTAGGTTCGGGCCAACGATCCCGGATCTCTGGGTCAAGACTCGTCAGGTTCGTGGTGCACAAGACGGTGCGCGTGGTGTCGCGCCCGTGGGCAATCTCATGGTTCTGGGAAATGCTCCAACCTTTCGCTTTTTTCAGGTCCAACTGACGCAGCGAGATTTCGAAATGATCACGGACTTCCTTCTCGGTGTTTCCTTGATTTCCTTTGAGTGAGAAGAGGTAGTCCGCGCCTTTGTCCACCATGATTTGGGCGATGGGAATTTGCGCTCCCATCGCGTCGGTGGTGACGAGGTGGCCTTCGAGATCGAGCTGTTCCAAGAGCTTTGGAATGGCGGTAATTTCGTTGGATTTCTCGGTGACAAATTCTTGCGCGAGAGTGACTCCGGTGTCAGCGGCCCAGGCGCTTACGGCGTGGGCGGCATTTTTGGAAAGCTCGTGGCTTCCTCGCAAACACTTGCCATCGACGGCGATAATTTGACTCACGAGGACGGGCGAGAGGCCTGAGAGGTGCTCGATCAGACAAGAATTGAAGTGGTGGGGATTGATGATTTGGAAGACGTTGGAAAAGGTTTGGGCACGGGGGATTCCATGGGGAAGAGTGATCCATTTTTGAAACCATTCGATGTCTTCGTTGCAGAATTCCTCGATCTCGGCGAAGCCGTTCATGCCGCAAAGGGTGGCGGTCACGACCATGAAAATGATCTCCTCGGAGTGGTGCTTTTTGTTTCCGCCGGTGCGGGGATCCTCAATGACGAGGAAGGCATCAAAGTTGGCGGGCAAGCCGCCGGAATAATCGATTTTATCTGGATTGATAGGCATTCATGCAGTTTGCACATGTTGAATATCGCGTGCATTTTAAAATCAATCAATTTCAGCCACTACATCTTGCGCCTCCCTAGCTTGATCGCCCTGGGAAATGATGTCCGCGCAATCAGTGAGCGAACTCTATCGCTGCCGCTGGAATATCGAGATTGTTTTCCGAGCCTGGAAACAATCCGCAAACCTTGATGCGGCGCTCAATCGCGAAAGTAACCAAGAGTACTTTCAGGTTTTGATGCTCGCCGCAATGATCTATCAGGTTTTGAGTTTGAGTGTCGTGGCGTTGATCAGAGAACTTTGTCCAAATGAGCGGATTAGCTTAAAAAAAGTAATCGATGATTGGAGCTCGATGATTCTGAAATGTCGCAAAATGAAAGAAATGTGGAACTTTCAACCCGATCTCCGCCACCTCAAAGCCGATTCACGAAAAAACCACGACCCCCTTGAAGATACTTGGATAAAGCTCTTAAGTTGACGCAAATGGTTGGTCTCCCTCACCCACCAAGCCCCTAAAGATTCATGCCAATTCGTGATCAATTTAAAAGGTCAGACGATTTGTTACGCTCCGTTGCCCGTCACGCCGCGCCAAAAGCAGGAGCTATCGGCTACAGTTGACGTCACTCCGCAACTGAGTCCTGCGCATCAGAAATCTCGTTAATTCCGCGCCTTCTAAGTATGTAGCGATTGAAAAGTGACCCCGAAAAAATAATCAGCATAGGAATATTAAAGAGGGTGATTTGATCTATGTTCATTGTTTGAAAATTGGTAAGGGCCGCCGTAGCAGAGGCTCTTAGCCTCTGTCGGCCCGTGTCGGAACCCAAGCTCTCCGATGACACCTTCTCCACTCCCCGCGACAGCGACTAAGAGTCGCTGCTACGGCGCGGGCACAGACTACCGTCGCTATGCCCCCTATTCTCTGAAGACGAATAACCTGACGAATCCATTCATGACTGATGGATTCCACAATTCCCAGCTCGACGACTTGGTTAGCCAGAAGCCGCAAAGTCCAATTGGCCAAACCTTTCGGAGGCTGCCCTAAACGCATGGCGATGATTCGTGCCTCTTGTTCTCCATCCAAAAATAAGTCAAACTTGGCGTAGCCAGATCGCCGAAATTCGCGGAGTTTCTTCCTAGAAAAATCACAACACGCCACCGACCCGAACTTATGAAAAAACCTCTTTTGCGCCCCCTTCTCGCACTCTTAATCGTCTCCGGAATCAATGCCGCCGAGACCACTACTGCTGAGTTAGTTCTCGACCCCGACACCCAGATCACCCTCCGGGAAGGCTTCGATGCCGAGCTCCTCTACGAAGTCCCAGAATCCCAAGGCTCGTGGGTCGCCATGGCCTTCGATCCCAAGGGCCGCCTCATCGTCTCAGACCAAGACGACAAAGGAGTTTTCCGCGTCACCCTCGCCAAAGACGATACCGAGCTCGCCGTCGAACCCCTCGAAGGATTCCCCTATCTCCCAATCAATTGGGGAAAACGGAAAGTCGGCGGAGCGCTCGGTTTCCTACATGCCTTCGACAGCCTCTACATGTCCTCCATGAAAGGCTTCTATCGCATCCGAGACACCGACGGAGACGATCAATATGATGAATTCAAACTCATTAAAAAACTGGGCGTTGGCTACGAACACTCCGCCCACTCCATCATCCTGTCCGAGGACGAAAAATCCCTCTACCTCGTCACCGGCAACCACACCCCGATTCCAGAAGACATCCCCACTCTCCAACCTCCCGTCTGGCAGCAAGACTCACTCCTCCCTGCCATGCCTGACCCCATGGGCCACGCCGTCAGCATCCGCCCGCCCGCCGGCTGGATCTGCAAAATCTCCCCAGATGGCAGCGACTGGAAAATGATCGCCTCCGGCTTCCGCAATCCCGTCGATCTCGCCCTTAATCAAGAAGGCGAGCTCTTCACCTTCGACTCCGATCTCGAGTTCGATATCGGCAGCCCTTGGTATCGCCCCACCCGCGTCAATCACGTAACTTCCGCCAGTGAATTCGGATGGCGCTCAGGCTCCGCAAAATGGCAAGAATACTTCGCCGACAGCAATGGCGCCGTCGTCAATGTCGGCCCCGGTTCCCCCACCGGAATCAGCTTCGGACACCACTCCACTTTCCCATCGGAATACCAAAGCCAGCTCTTCGTCTGCGACTGGACTTTCGGCACCATCTACACCATCGCCATGCAGGAATCCGGCTCCAGCTACACCGGCACCAAGCGCGAATTCCTACACGGCACCCCGCTCAATATCTCCGCAATGAGATTCGGCCCAGACGGCCACATGTATTTCCTCACCGGCGGTCGTAACACCAGCTCGAAGCTCTACCGTATCCGCAGTATCAGCGAGCCCCCAACCAAAACCCCACCCGTCCTCACCAAAAACCAGACCCTCCGCAACCTCCGCCACTCCCTCGAAACTCATCATCAACCTGAAGCCGACGGCCAAGGAACAATCAATAAATGCTGGCCCTACCTCGCCCATCAAGATCGCAACATCCGCTACGCCGCGCGCCTCGCAATCGAGAACCAAGACCTCGCCCTCTGGCAGGAAAAAGTCCTCTCAGAGAAAAACAACCGCGTTGTCATCTACGCCGCCATCGCCCTCTCCCGCCACGGAAATAAGGACCTCTCCAGTAAACTCATCGCGAAGCTCAACCACGTTCCCTTCGAACTCCTCACCCCAGAAGATCGCCTCGCTCTCCTCCGAGCTTACTCGCTCTGCTTCATCCGCCTCGACCAACCCACTCAGGACGAAATCCAATCAGTCACCGCTAAACTCTCACCATTCTACCCCGCAAAAAGTGACTCCTTGAACATCGAACTCTGCCGGGTCCTATCCTTCCTCGACGCCCCATCAGTCGGCCCAAAAACCATCGCCCTCATGAAGGCCACACAGGCCAAAACCGTCGCCTTTGATAAGGAAATGCTCGACCGCCATGAGTTTGGCAAAAGCATCCTCGAAATGATGAGCAATGCTCCCAACAGTCAGAATATTCAATACGCCTACTCCCTCCGCCGCGTGCAAAACGGATGGACTTTAGAGGACCGGAAATATTATTTCGGTTGGCTCAATGACACTTTAGAAAAAAGCGGTGGCAAGAGCTTCGCCGGATACATCCGCGCCATCCGCGAAGATGCCATCGCAAACCTCCCCGCCGCCGAAGCCGCCTCCATCTCTTGGCTCTTGGGTGAAATTGCCCCCACCGACCTCAGCCAGCTCCCCTTGGCCGAAGGCCCACCCGTGATCTGGACCGTGGAGTCAGCCTCCAAGCTCTTCGATGTAAAACTCCGTGGTCGCAACTTTGAAAACGGCAAAAAGATGTTCGCTGCTGGTCGCTGCGTCGCCTGCCATCGCTACGATGGCTCAGGCGGATACTCCGGCCCCGACCTCGGCTCAGTCGGTAATCGTTTCTCGATCAAAGACATCTTAGTTGCCGTCTGCGAACCGAGCCAATCCATCTCAGAACAGTATCAAGCCAGCGACGTCACCCTCAAGGACGGCAAGTCCCTCTACGGACGAATCATCTATAAAAACGACAAAGAAATCGCAGTTGCGCCAAACCCCTACAACTTCGGCGAAATTATCAAAACCCCGATTGATCAGGTTCAAAAAGTGGCTTGGTCGCAAAACTCCATGATGCCCGTCGGAACGATCTACCCCATGAACGCTGAGGAACTCAAAGACCTTGTCGCCTACCTCATCTCAACCGGCAATCCCAAGCATCCGGCCTTCACAAAAGAATAGCCGCTCATGGAAATCTATTCACTCGCGGCCCTGATCCTCGTGATCAGCGCGCTCTCCAGCATCTTCGCCGCGCGCATCCTGCGCCTGCCGGAGACGATTGGATTGATGGCCACGGGCCTTCTTGCGAGCCTGACTTTCCTTCTCTTCGGCCTCCTCTTTCCAGACCTCGTCGCCGGCGTTTCCCAACGCATCGTCTCTTTTGACTTCAGCGCCTTCGTCCTCGATTTTGCCCTTGGCTTCCTCGTCTTCGCTGGAGCATTCATGGCAGACACCAAGGCCATGAACCGAGACCGCTGGCCCATCCTCATCTTCGCCACTCTCGGGATTCTCCTCTCAACCTTCCTCGTCGGAGGACTCACCTTCGGCATCATGCAACTCCTCGGGATCGCAAATGTCCCCTTCATCCACTGCCTACTTTTTGGAGCCCTTATCTCCCCCACCGATCCCATCGCCGTCTTAGCAATCCTCAAGAACACCTCCGTTCCACGCTCGCTTCGAGCTGACATCGCTGGCGAAAGCCTCCTCAATGATGGCGTCGCAGTCGTGGTCTTCATGACTATTCTCGGCATCGCTTCTGGTGACGTCGACCACGGCACGAGCGCTGCCTCGATCGCCGTCCTCTTTGGCCGAGAAGTCATCGGCGGAATCATCCTTGGCCTCACCTTCGGCTGGATCGGAATTCGCCTCGTCCGCCTCACCGGAGTGATCTCCATCGATATTCTCACCTCCCTCGCAATGGTCATGTCATGCTACGCTGTCGCTTGGCAAATCGAAGTCTCCGGCCCCCTCGCCCTCGTCGTCGCGGGACTCTGGTTCGGGCAATCACTCCGCTCCACAAATTCCCAAGAGGAAGAACTCCCTCACCTCGAAGCTTTCTGGAAATCCATCGACCACATCCTCAATGCGGTGCTCTTCACGCTCATGGGCCTCGTCCTCCTCGGACTCTCAACCCGCTTCCAGTTCTCCTTCCTCTTCGCCGGACTCCTCGCCATTCCCGCTGTCCTCCTCGCCCGCGTCATCTCAGTCGCGATTCCCCTGCCATTCACCAAGCTCCGGTTCGGCCACCCGCGCACCACCATCGCCATCCTCACCTGGGGCGGACTCAGAGGCGGCATCTCCATCGCCCTCGCGCTCTCACTTTCCCCGGAACTTTCACAAGATCTCATTCTCCACATGACCTACCTTGTCGTCGCCTTCTCCATCTTAGCCCAAGGACTCACCATCGGCTCTCTCGTCAAGAAACTCATCCCTGGCAAGTAAGCCGCTTCTATCGCCGAAGAGTTGCTGAGATTGAAACGCGCTCTCACTTTGATCCGTATGAACTAGGATCATGATAAGAAGAACCGGACTTTTAGTACTGAGCCTCGCCTCAACCTGCCTCGCAGGACAATGGCCCGGATGGCGAGGCCCCACCGGAGACGGCATTGTCGCAGACACCAAGGCACCACTCGAATGGTCCATCGACAAGGACGTAAAGTGGAAGGTCAAAGTCCCCGGCAAAGGACACGCCTCGCCCGTCATCTGGGACGACGCCCTCTTCTTAGTCTCGGCCGATGAAGACACGGGAGAACGAATCCTCATGCGCCTCAATCTCAGATCGGGCCAGACCGTTTGGAAAAAGACGGTGCTCGAAGCCCCTATCGAAAAAATCCACCGCAAAAATAGCCGCGCCTCCAGCACCCCCGTGACCGATGGAACCTCCATTTTTGTCAGCTTCCTCGACCAAGATAAAATGTTCATCGCCGCCTACGATTTCGAAGGCCACAAGCTCTGGGAAAAGCGCCCCGGGATCTTCACCAGTATTCACGGATACTGCTCCAGTCCCGTCCTCTGGAAGGACAAACTCATCATCAATGGCGATCACGATGGCAACGCCTACCTCGTCGCGCTCGATGCCAAGACCGGCAAAGAAGTTTGGAAAACCGCACGCCCCAATAAAACGCGCAGCTATTGCACGCCCCTCCTCCGAACCATCGGCAAACGCAATCAACTCATCCTTTCCGGAAGCAAAAGTGTGGCCTCCTACGATCCCGACACCGGCAAACAACACTGGATCATAGACGGACCGACCGACCAATTTGTGGCCTCATTGGTCTACGATGAAAAGTATCTCTACATGACCTGCGGTTTCCCCACCAAACACATGATGGCCATCGATCCCACCGGCAGTGGAAATGTCACCGAGACTCACGTCATCTGGCACACGCGCAAAGACGCCTCCTACGTCCCTAGCCCGGTCGTTATCAACGGCTTCTTTCTCGCCGTGTCCGACTCCGGCACCGCCACCTGCCGAAGCGCACACCAAGGCGACCTCCTCTGGAAACAAAAGCTAGGCCGCGAGCACTCCGCCTCACTCATCGTCCTCCGCGACCACGTCGTCTTCAGCTCCGAAAAAGGAATCATCACCGTGGTCAAACCCGGAAAGGAATTTCAAAAGACCGCCAAAATGGAACTCGGCGAACCCCTCTGGGCCTCCCCTGTCATCACCAACGGTCAATGGTTCCTCCGCGGAGAAAACCACCTCTTCTGCATTGGTGGTGAGTAAAATGGCGATGACCTTAGATGGAAGTTCTATGAATTAGAAGTTGCACTCGAAATCGCAGCTTGCCTTTCAAAGGGGCAAGCAGCATCAAATGACATATGAACTTTTCTAGTCCTCTGCGCTATTTCGCATGGCTGACCACCTTGGCCGCTTCGGCAGTCGGAGGGTGGTATGTTGGGAGCCCTAACTTGGAACCGAAAACGTCAAAAAGTGACTGGCCGTGGCGCTGCGAATGGTGATGATGATGATGATTATTACGAATTATTGCCGCATTTCATGAAAA
>JAVCKV010106823.1:0-20095 GCA_032274145.1 Herpochondria borealis | reverse complement strand
CCCTTTACAGTGGATAGTGAGAGCATGCCGCACCCGCTTGGAGTTTCTATCTTGGCAATTGTGATGGGAATGACAGTGGCGAGCTTTGTTCGTTTGCCTAAGTGGCTGACCGTGGGCTGCCGGTGGGCTGCGTCATGGTTTATTCCTGTGGCGATCGTGTGCTTGGGTGTGAGAGTAGATTTTGGATATTTGTTGGCAGCCGGACCGGGGTTGGTTGCTGTGGTTGTGGGCTTGATGGTCTTTGCGATTGGGATTTGTTATGTTTTAGGGAAGTGTTTTGGCTTGTCATTAAAATCGTCTTATTTGCTAGGAATTGGCACTGCCGTCTGTGGGGGAAGTGCAATTTTGGCCGTGGCTCCTGTTTGTGGCGCTAATGACGATGATGTGGTTTTTTCTGTGTGGGCGGTGAACCTTATTGGTTTGTTGGCAATGTTTACCTGCGTAGGGGTGCTATGTTGTTTCCCTGAGCTGTCTGCTGAAATCTATGGGGCATGGGCCGGGGCATCGATTCATGCTGTGCCACAAGTGGTGGCTGCTGGAGCGAGTCATGGTGAGCTTGCTGCGGCAATTGCGACGATGGTGAAGCTTATGCGAGTGAGTATGCTAGCTCCTGTGGTGATATTGAGTGCTCTGTGGTTCGCAAAGCAAAGCCAAGGGGAGAAAAAGGCTCCGAAGCCATTTCACAAATACATCCCTTGGTTTGTGTGGGGCTTTGTAGGGGTCGCAGTGTTGACGAGTTTTGGATGGATTCCGAATTTACAATTTGCCAGAGGCGGTGGCGAACAACTGGTCGAAACTGAGCATGGACTGGCTACGATTAGTAAATACCTTCTTGCTGTTGCGATGGCTGCCATCGGGCTCCAGGTGAATGTGAAGTCGATGTTGAAGTTGGGTGGCAAGATCTTGATGGTGGGCATGATCGCATGGTTGGCGTTCACGGCTCTGGCATTTGGACTTCTGTGGCTTCTTTTTTGATCGAAACTGTAGAGTGTCGAAAAGCCCATTTTGACACTCCGCATGGCAGAATTCCCGGTGAAGACGTAATCACAAAAAATAATCTTGCGGTATGCGTTTACCTGTCATACAGCTTGTTAGATGGGCGAAATAATCACATATGAAGTTTTAGGCGAAGGTGAACCATTGTTGTTTATGCATGGTTTAGGTGCTGATCGACGTCAGACGACGTCGGCTTTAGCTGATTTGCCTGGGATTCAAGTTATAGCACCTGATTTTAGAGCTCACGGAGACTCTATTTATAGCAATGAGGATTTGCTAGGGTTTGATCAGTTCGCTGACGATGTGATTGCTATTTTAGATGAACTTGGACTAGAGAAAGTGCATGTAGGCGGTTTGTCGATGGGCTCCGGAGTGTCCTTGAATTTGGCTCTGCGCTATCCTGAGCGAGTTCGCAAGTTGATATTATTACGACCATCTTGGTTGGATTCTCAAGAACCAGAGCATTTAAGGTTAGTGGCAGATGCAGGATTTTTGATTGAGCGGCACGGTTTGGAGGTGGGAGAGTGTGCTCTTGAAGAAATGGCTGGGTATCAATTATTGCTTGGGGAGAATGAAAAAGTGGCAAAGTCGATCAATGGGGTGTTTGGCAGACCGCAAGCATTAGATGCAGCTTCGGTGCTGTATGCAATGTGGCAGGATAGGCCGTTTGCTCACTTGGAAGATTTGAATACCGTTACGAACGAAGCCTTGGTGCTTTATACCACACGTGATGAACTCCACCCGATTGAGGTGGCGGAAGCTATTCACCATGCATTACCTAATAGCTCAATGGCGGAGCTGGCTCCGCGTTATTATGACAATGTAAAATACACTGCTGAGGTACGCGAGGCGGTGTTACAATTTCTAAATTTAAACTAACAACAACTAATTACTTACTATGATTACCAAACGCATATCTTCAGAGAAAATCCGTGAGAACCTTCGTCACAAGGTTGAGAATCGACTACCTATCATGATTTCATCCGCTGGTAGTGGTCTAGTGGCCAAGCTACAGGAGGCAGCAGGGACCGACTGTATCAATACCTTTTCTGGAGCACGTCTACGTGCTAACGGCATGGGGACCATGTCAATGATGTGGCCTATCCTTGATTCTAATAAACAAACATTGGATTATACCCGTGAAGACATTATGCCCGCCCTCAACGGCAAGGCATTTGTCTGTGCTTGTTTGAATGCAAACGACCCATTGAAAGACATGCGCATGGTGCTCGAAGATTGCCAACGTATGGGTGTGAATGCAGTTTCTAACATTGGACCTTCGATTTCTTACGTGGATAAAGATTCTGAAATCTTCAAGGTGCTTAGTTCAGCTGGAATCACTATCGAAAACGAAATCGAAATGCTGGCACTTGCTAAAGAAATGGGCATGGTGACGATCGGACTTGGTTTTACATTGGAAGATTCTATTGCGATTTGTCGTGACGCTAAGCCCGATGTTTTCTGCTACCACGCAGGGACAACTAAAGGTGGTATCAAGGGCTATGATAACGGAATGACTATTGAAGAGACAGCGGCACAAACCGAGCATGCTTATGCGAAGTGCCGTGAAGTCCATCCTGATGTTATTTTGGTAGCACATGGTGCAGCACTCGAAACAGCAACAGATGCACAATTCATCTTGGACAACACAACGGGTCATGGATTCTGGACCGGTTCTTCAACGGAGCGACTTCCTATTGAGCGTGCAGTTTCTGCAGCCGCTAAGGGGTTTGCTGATCTTCGATTTTCATAATTTCACCTAAATAACCCTATACTACATGTCTAAAACTATTGCCATTCTAGCCACGCTTGACACCAAGTCTGCGGAAGCCGACTTCATGAGGCAGGAGCTCGAGGCCTTGGGCGGAAAAGCATTGCTCATTGATATCGGCGTGATCGGAAAGCCTGGGTGTGATGCAGATGTATCGCGTTCAGAGGTGATTGCCGCAGGTGGTGGATCTCTGGAAGATCTCTTGAAAAATCCTAGCCGCGAGCAAGCCAATCCGTTCGTTACAGCGGGTGCGACCAAGGTGGTTTTAGGCTTATTGAAAGATGGCAAGATTGATGGTGTAGTGACTATGGGCGGCACTCAAGGGACATCTACCTGTGCTCCAGTTTTACAGGCATTGCCTTATGGTTTCCCGAAGGTGATGCTTTCAACAGCAGCGTCTGGAGATGTCGGCCCCTTCGTGGGGATCAAGGATATCACCATGATGTTTGCCGTTTCTGATATTTTGGGACTCAATGTGTTCTCTCGTAAGATCCTTGCCAATGCAGCCGCCGCTGCGTGGGGGATGGCTCAAGTGGAGCGTTGTATCACAAAGTCTGAAGCTAAGGGAGTAATCGGGATGTCGAACCTTGGTGTGCTCACACAAGGTGCGATGTATGCCACCGAGCTCCTTGAGAAAGCTGGCTATGAGGTGATTGCCTTCCATGCGATCGGTGCTGGTGGCGAAGCCATGGAGCAGATGATGAAGGAGGGGATTATCACTGGAGTGTTTGATTATGCGATGGGAGAAATCGCCGACGCAACCTTTGGTGTGCTTCGTGCTTCTGGACCTGAGCGCTTAACAGTAGCAGGCAAGCTAGGTATTCCTCAGGTGTTATGCCCTGGTGGTTCTGAGCACCTTGGAATTTTAGTACAAGAGCCAAGTAAGGTTCCTGCAGGCTGGGAAAAGAACATGATCACTTGGCACTCACCGTATGTGTTCGTTCCTCGTCCCGATGTAGCTCAGCAGCATAAGATTGCGGAGAATATAGGCCAACGCTTAAAACACTCGCACAAGAACACGCTTTTCCTCATGCCTCTCAAAGGGGTGTCGAGCTATTCGCGTGAGGGTGGTGAACTTTACAACCCAGAATTGGATGCCGCCTACTGGGAGTCGCTTCAACAGACATTGCCGAAGTCGATCGAAGTGGAAGCACTTGATTGTAACGCCGAGGATAAGGAATTTGTAGAGTATGCAGTGAGTAAACTCATTGGCATGATCGAAAACTAAATACAGAACGAAGATGTCAGACACACTTTCAAGATTAAAGACAGGGATACCTCAGCTTTCGGTGGGAACACTTACGGGAAGTATGATGAATCAAGGAAGAGAAATCGAAACGTTGAAGACTGAGGGAGTGAAGCTCTTGCACCTCGATGTGATGGATGGTCAAGCGTGGCCAAAGATCACAGTGGGGGCGCCGTTTCTTGCAGGACTTGAGACAGATCTCATCAAAGATGTTCACTTGTTAGTAGTTGAACCAGAAAAGCACGTGGCGGACTTCGCTGCCGCTGGGGCAGGTATTATCACCTTCCAAGTCGAGCACACTGAGGATATTGCAGGTACCTTAAAGGCAATCGGCGATGCCGGTGTGCTCCGCAGTGTAGGTATTTACCCAACTACCGATTTTAGTAAAGTCACTGACTATATTGAGCAAATTGACATCGTCTATTTGATAGCCATTGGTCCAGACACTGGGAAGGAAACCTTCTTTGACGTGGTGCAAGAGCGCGTGACACAGTTACGAGCCTTGAAGCCAGAGTTGGTGATTGCTATTGATGGGGCTGTTAAGAAAAATAATGTGGGCGAAATAGCTCAAATGGGACCAGATCTCATTGTTACAGGAAGTGCTGTCTTTGACGGCAATGATGCCGCACAGAATATTGCGGAAATGAACGCGTCAATCGCAGCGTCAGTGTAAGCGATTATAAAAATCTAACAAAAATAAATATGAGCAACCAACTTGAAACCGTCGAATCCATTCTTTCTCAAGCTCAAGCATCTGCTGGTGCCGGAGCTGACGCCCTTGCTATTGCAACAGCACGTAAGGAATCGACTCCAGATCCAGATGCGAACCCACTTTTACCTCACCTAGGGAAGGTGGCGATTGTGACTGGTGCCGCTGGGGGTATCGGCCGTGCGACTGCTGAGCGTCTCCATCATGATGGTGCGGTGGTAGTGGGCATGGACATCAATCCGGCTATAGCTGAAAATCTCAATACACCTGGCCTAAGTGGCGTGGTGTGTGACATCACTGATGATGACGCGTTTAAAGCAGCCATCGATGCCGTGGCAGCAGAGTTTGGTGGTATTGATATCATCGTCGCTAACGCTGGAATTTTTAAAGCAGGCGAATACATCGAAGAGCTTGGTCACATGTGGGATCTTCACATCAAGATCAATCTGACTGCGACACAGCGTTTCCTTAAGTTTTCTATCCCCTACCTAAAGCAAGGGTTTGCACCATCGATCATCATCATTGGTTCACGTAACTTCAGTGCTCCAGGGCCTGGTGCAGCGGCATACTCAGTGACTAAGGCGGGGGTGACTCAGCTCGCACGTGTGGCAGCTCTCGAACTTGCTGGCGACGGCATCCGCGTCAACACATTGCATCCTGATGCTGTATTTGACACTGAAATCTGGACACAAGAAGCACTAGAGAAGTCGGCTGAACGTTATGGAATGACTGTTCATGAATACAAAACCAAGAACTTGCTCCGTGCGGAAATCAAGTCGACTGATATTGCACGTATGGTGAGCACAGTTGCTGGCCCAGTGTTCTGTGCGACGACTGGTGCACAAATCCCAGTCGACGGTGGTAATGATCGGGTGATCTAAGCGAAGCTTAAATTTTAAGAAGCGGAGTTTGAGAGTTAGTCTCATGCTCCGCTTTTTTGTGCCGTGGTGACTGGGATGAGTCCCCATTTATCACCTTTACGGACGGCTGCATAATTTCCCCCAGTGAGTTTGATTTCGTCCCATTCGGCAGGGATGACGAGTGTGCCATCGGCGTTGACGAGGCCAAATTGATTTTCTTTTTTAACGATAGCGTGGCTGTTGTAGTAATGGATGTCAGTAGATGAGTGAGGACTGAAGTGATCTGTCATTATGGCGTCCCATTCTGCAGCGATGATGGTTCTTCCATTTGCTCCTATGATTCCCCATAGGTTTCCGATTTTGACTTTATGACCATGTCCTGTGAAGCTGAACGGATGGTTTGCTATTCGGAAGATCGGATCTTTCTCAATATAATCCCATGTTGGTTGGGCTATAATGTCGCCATAGAGGCTGATAATTCCCCATCTTCCATTCCATTTAGCGTAACAATGGGTCTTTGATTCTGAAATGATGACCGGGGCGTCTAACTTGAGGTCGATCATTTTATGAAATTCTCTCTCCTCTCGGTAATGGCAATCCCACTTGTTGTTATTTTTGAAGCAATAGAAGATATTGGAGTCATCTGCTTTTATGGTGATGCCGTCATATTTTGGTTCAGCAAGGACAAAACAATACGGATATTTGAAGAATGACTTCTTATCTGAGTCAGACACGTCGGACCACTTGGAGCCACCGGTTTTCAATAAACCAAATTTACCGTCCTTTTTAGTGATGTAAAAGCAGCCTTTGGGGCGTGCTCTTGGTATGTTAGCACTTGGAAATAAGGTGATTTGATCAAAGTCTGGAGTAACGATCCATTTCCCCGCTTCGTCCGGCCACCAGTTGACACCGTCCGGATCGTTTGTTCTTTTTAAACCATATTTCCCATTTTCTTCGGTAATTTCATACTCTTTGTCTTGGAGGTAGAGGGGCTCTTGTTTTTTTGCAGCTATTGCTGGTGGAGTAAGGTCGGCTTGAGTTGCAGGTTTCACTTCGAGTTTCCCATTGTCCTTGTAAATGAGGTAGGAGGTTTCGTTTTTTTTAGTAATGATCCGTTCATCTGAGAATATTTTGAGTTCATCCCATTGGACTGCTGTAGGAGGATTGGGCCAATAGATGATGGCAACTATTGTAGAGACGATGAGTGCTGGAAGGATAATTTTTTTCATATGAATGAGATGTTAATAATTGTCATCGGATCTCACAAAATACCAATGATCTCCTTTTCGGACAGTGTAGATATTGGTTTGGCCTTTTTTGATTTCATCCCATTCTGGGTAGCAGATGATCTTGTCGTTTGGGGTGATAAGCCCCCACTTTGTGTCACGCTGAACGAGGTTACCTCCATAGGATTGGTTGTCGATGGATTGAATCTTGTCCCATTTACTATTACCGTTCAGTGTTCTCCATTGCTGGTCTTGTTGAATATAAACTTGCTGATATCGCACAAAGTTTTCGGACAGGTCGAAAATGAATTGATGGGGTGGCGTGTAGCGGCTTTCGATGTGCTGGAAGTTTGACTCGTCTAATTTGCCAGTTTTGCTAGAAAATTGACACCAACCGTTTGCTGTCTGAAGGAATAAAAGGTTATAGGGATCAGCAAAGACTTGGGCGTCCGCGAAAGTTTGCGAAGTGACGCGTTCAAACACTGCATCGTATGGTGATGATGACTCTTTGCCCCCGAGGAGTAGCCAATCATTGGTGGTGGTCTCTTTATTATCAATGATCAATTGGCTTGTTTTACAGGCAACCAAGTGCTGCAAGTTGCCATCGTTGGGTGTGCCGCGTAAATAGGCATATTTGATAGCATCATACTTGATAGGGACGAGCGTAGTCGATTTGAACACTTTTTGCTTTATGCCGTTTAAAATAAATTCGGTTTGCTCGGGCCTATCATTATTGGCTTGGATGATCCCATACTTATTGTCGATAGACACTTTGTAGAGATTATTCCTTGCGTGTTTTATTGTGTCGTAAATTGGGGGAGCGAGCCAGTATGGTACATTTGATTGGGCCCCTCTGGAGTATCCGATGATACCCCATTTGCCCTCATGTTTCACTCTCACTCGGGCTATATTAGCATTCATGTAGATGAGGTCTTCTTTACTATGGTTAATAGTTAGGGTGTTGTGGGGTACGATACTGAATGCTTTTAGTTGATTGCTAATGCGCACAGTGATGGACCGATGGTCGAGGCCGACGACCTCATCCGCAATGCAGGGGACGAGGTATTCATAGTGTTTATTGAGTATACCAATTTTGTTGTTTTTACTGACGATGATGATGTCGCCCCAGGTGCCGAGCGTGTATATAGAGTCAAATTCCAAGTCTGTTATGATTTTGTTATCTCTGTCAACGATCCCCCATTTTTTAGCAATCCTGACTTTGTAAGAACTTTCACTTTTAGAATTGAGGGAGACGACCTCGTCATAGCCATGCCCCTGGATACGTTCATTGTCTTCGTTGATGAAATAAGTTGCGCCATATTTAGTGACTAGGGCAACGCCGAAGTGGAAGGCTGATGCCTTATTCCATTGTTCGTCATAAATGGTATTCCCTTTCCAGAGATGTTTTCCGGCGATAAGAGAGCATGCAATGACGAGGACGGAGGTTAGGGCGATGATTTTTCTCACACAGGTAGATAGGGTTGCAAATTGTACGATAGCAAGGTTATTTACCTTAGGCCTGTGAGAATATGATGATGGTGTCAGCTCTTTACAATCGATCGACAATCCTCGGTTGACCTGTGAGGGGATGTGGGATACCAAGTTGGCATGATCCGATTCATTGTATTCTTTTGTTTCTCGCTCTGTATACCATTGGCATTTGCTCAGGAAGTGCTGCAGGCGGATAAGGATTTGACGATTCAGATGATGCAGCGTCAAATTGATCTGTATCGTAAACAGCAGTTGAATCTAAACGGAGCGTTGGCGACTTCTAAAAAGAGTGAGGCGAAGGCAGTGGCGGAGGTGAAAGAATTGAAGGTGAGGTTACAGGCCCTCGGGATGTACAAAGGAGATAAGGATGAGCGATTGTTACAGGCGGTGGCAGATGGTCGCGTGTTGAGTAGGCAATTGAATGATTTACGGTTGGAGGCTGAGAAGGTGGCTGCAGTGGTGCGACGCTTCACGCAGTTCGCGACAGTTCCAGATGCGAAGATGAAAAAAGATGTTGAGGCTGCAGTGGTTCAGATGGAAAAGGCATGGATGGGTGGCTTTGGCGTGCAGCAGGTCCCCAAATTTATGGGCACTGTGCAGGATGCGAAAGTATTGAGTATCGATACGAACTCTGGAATGTTGGTGCTCAATGTGGGTTCCAAGGGCGACTGTAAGGTAGGGATGACATTTGTGTTTTATCGAGGTGATCGGAAACTTGGAGAGGGAATGGTTGCAGAGGTAAGGCCGCATCTCTCAGGAGTTTTGGTGCTGACTAAGGAGAATAAGGAAGTTGTTTTTAAGGTGGGTGATCGTGCAGAAGTCAAGTTACAGCGATAAGGCATTTTCTTAAGCTTATCTTAAGTGTTGTGGAGCTGAGCTTTACAATTCTAAGAGAATCCCTGTGGGTGCGGAAAAAGTCTAAAAATCTGGTTAACAGAGCTTGACTTATGGGGGGTGAAAGTGGATAAGCCGCGTCCCGCGAGAAATGTGGAGGCTTTGTTGGCTTCACTCAATCGTTTAGCAAGTCGAAACATTTCGGTTTGCTGATGTATCTTAAGGGATGAGGTAAGCACCTCGAGATTAATGTAAAAGCCCTTGCTGTAACAGGCATTGCGCTCCTAAGAAAAGACAGATAACCATCCAACAAACAAACACGATGGAAGTAAAAGCAATATATAAATACGCACGCATCTCGCCGAAGAAGGCCAGGGACGTTGCTCGCGAGATTCAGGGACTCCCTGTATCAGCAGCAGTCGAGACGCTCGCCTTCACACCTAAGAAGGCAGCCCAACTCATCAGTAAGACACTCAACAGTGCTATCGCTAACGCGGAGCATAACCATGAGCTTGTCGCTGATGAACTAATCGTTAAAGAAGCTACGATCGGAGACGGTCCTACGTTTAAGCGCTTTAAGCCACGTGCTCGTGGCTCAGCAGGAGCTATTCGTAAGAGAACTAGCCATATCTTTATCACACTTGCACCAGGTACAGCCCCAAGCCCAAGCCCAAGCAAGAACCTAAGCCCAAAAGCAGAAGCATAATTTAACTACTTAATCAAATGGGAAGAAAAATTAATCCAATCGCATTTCGTTTAGCTGTTCGCAAGGACTGGCGCTCGAAGTGGTATGCCGCAGGCAAAGACTACACAAGCAAGCTTCACGAAGATCTTCGTGTTCGCAAATACATCGCTGACAAACTATCATTCTCTGCACTTTCAAAAGTGATCATTGAGCGTGCATGGAACAGCGTTCGTGTCACACTTCACACTTCACGTCCAGGTCTTATTATCGGCCGTAAGGGATCTGAAATCGAAAGAATGACCGCTGAGATCACTAAGCTCTGTAATGGTTCACCAGTGAAGATCGACATCGTTGAAATTCGCAAGCCTGAAATTGATGCACAACTTGTATCAGAGCAGATTGCTATCCAACTTAATCGTCGTATCAACTTCCGTCGCGCAATGAAGCGTGCGGTTCAAACTGCAATGGAATTCGGTGCTGATGGCATCCGTGTTCGCGTAGCTGGCCGCCTCGGTGGTGCAGACATCGCACGTGCAGAATGGTATACCGAAGGTAAAGTGCCACTTCAGACACTCCGTGCTCCAATCGACTACGGATTCTCAGAAGCTAACACAGTTTATGGAATCATCGGTGTAAAAGTTTGGATCAACAAGAAGGATGAAGTACCACAAGCAGGCGGCGGAGATCGTCGTGGTGGTCGCGGACGCCGTCCAAATAATAATAATCGCAGCAACAACAGAGGACCTAAACCTGCTCCACAGGCTTAGTCTTTAACTAACTTAACTTTATAGAAAGGAATATCATTTTATGCCTTTAATGCCAAAACGCACGAAGTTCCGCAAGACCCAGAGGGGTAATCGCGGAGGTAATGCTCAAAAAGGAACAGACGTAAGCTTCGGCGATTTCGGTCTTCAGTCACTAGGTCGTGGTTGGATGACAAATCGCCAAATCGAAGCATGCCGTATCTCAATTAACCGTTACCTCAAACGTAAGGGTAAAGTATGGATTCGCATCTTCCCTCACAAATCAGTAACAGGCCGTCCACCGGAAACCCGCATGGGTAAAGGTAAAGGAGCTGTTGAAAAATGGGTAGCTGTTATCAAGCCAGGAACGATGCTTTTCGAAATTGCAGGTGTGCCTGAAGTTGATGCTAAGGAAGCTCTCCGACTCGCATCAAACAAGCTTGGCATCCGCACACGCTTTGTTCATCGTAACAAGCTAAGCTAATAACCTAAAATACAGAAAAATAAAAGTTATGGCTAAATTTAGCGAAATCAAAGACCTCAAAGCAGAAGAAGTGAACGGACGTCTCCGTGAACTTAAGCAAGAAGCACTTCAGCTTAGAGTCCAACACTCAGCAGGGCAACTTGAAAACACCGCACGTATCCGCCAGATCCGTCGCGAAGTGGCCCAGCTCAACACCGTGCTCTCTGCACAAGACCAGGCAAAGTAATAAACCACAACCTATCAAATAAACACAATGAGTGAACAAACTGATACAAAGCCAGGTTTGCGCAAGACACGCGTTGGTAACGTTATATCAACAAAGATGGATAAGACTATCGTTGTTGAATACGTAGCACGTGTTCCGCATCCACGCTTTAAGAAAATCGTGAAGAAAACTAAAAAGTTTTACGCACATGACGAAGAAGGTAAAGCAGCTCTAGGCGACAAGGTTCGCATCGTAGAAACTGCTCCTATCTCTAAGACAAAGTGCTGGAAGCTTGAAGAAGTTCTTTCACACTAATCCAGATTACAACAACCATTAACTAAACTATATATTATGTTACAAATGGAATCAAAGGTAGCGATCGCCGATAATACAGGTGCTCGCTCCGCAAAAATGATCGGTGTAATCGGTAAGCGCTCAAAGAGTGCTGGAGTTGGTGACATCATCACGGCACACGTTCGTGAAGCTATCCCTACTGCTTCAGTGAAAAAGGGTGCAGTTATCAAGGCAGTTGTTGTTCGCACAGCAGCTCCAATCCGCCGTCCTGACGGTTCAGTTCTTCGTTTCGATAGCAACGCGATTGTTATCATCGACAAGGACAACAACCCAAAGGGCACACGTATCTTCGGCCCTGTTGCTCGCGAACTTCGCGAGAAGCAGTTCATGAAGATCGTATCACTAGCACCAGAGGTGCTTTAATCTTAACCACTAGAAACATACCATGACAAAAACACATGTAAAAATCGGTGATAAGGTAGTAGTGACTACGGGCGCACAAGACATCAAGGGTGTCACAGGAACAATCATCTCAATCAATGCAAAGAAAGAGACTGTAACTGTTGAAGGCGTAAAGGAAATCACTAAGGCGGTTAAGCCTACTGAAGGCAGCGAAGGTGGCCTTCTCAAGATTGCTCGTCCCATTCACATTTCTAATGTGAAGAAGGTTGACTAATCTTTCCTTTAAGACAAATTACCATAGACCCAGTCTCTTATGAGGCTGGGTCTTTTTGTTATCTAGCGGAGCGCTAAAACTCAGAGTGGTTTATGAGCCCTCGTTTCGGAAATATCTAAACTCTGTAATGGTAGTATAGTCATTGCTTGATTAGAGTTTAAACAGTTGATTAAATAAGTGGAGTTCTCGTTAAAGAGGCACTATAAATCCAGAGCCTAAACTAGTAGAAAATATGAAACAAATACTCATGGCAAGTGCTGCCGCTTGCGCCCTTGTCTTCACCCGGTGTGGTGATAAAAAAGTGATATTGGCGTAATGAAAGATGATCTCACTCCCGTTGCTGCGGTCGACAACTGGAAAGTCGATGTAGTCGATGGTCGCATCGCAAGTCTCTGGGATTCACTTCCTGTAAATTACCAGAAGGCCGCCAATAGTGTCGTGCATGACTCTGGTAGTATATAAAGTAGACGCTCTGAGATCTATGATGAAGCAATGAAGACGATGTCGGCTGCCACAGGCTTACTGAAGTCTAAGAAGGCTATTATTCTAGAGATGCTGAAAGAAAGTGCTCCTCCGGAAGAGATGCCGAAAGTCGAAAAGAACTATGATTCAATAGTAGGCTTGACCGGAGCGATCGTTAATTCTGACGCGAAGAATGTTGATGGTCTCAAAGCGATGGGCATTGCGAAGTTCTGTGGTGAGATCCAAGTGCATACGAAGACACTTGCTGAGCTAGTTTCTATAATGGATGCCGAGATTGAAGTTAGTAAGGTCAAAGCCGCTACCGTAAAGTTGATTTCTGAGTCTGGAGACAAGGCTGAGATCGAGGTTGCGATGGAAGGTAAGCCACCTGTAAAAAGGAAGTTGGTGAAAGTCGAAAGCCGTTGGTTACCTGAAGAGATGAGTACCACAAAATGGGCTGAAGGCGTTGCTGAGGCAAAGAAGGTCATTTCAGAGATGGAGAAGATGAGCAATACTGACAAGGAGATACTTCTTTCAAAAATACGTGTTGTTCAGGCGGCAATCAAAGATCTTGAGCAAGCAACTAATAAAGATGAAATGATGAAGAAGTTTGAGCAGGCAATGGTCGATGTGATGAAGTAATTCAGACTAGATTAAATGATTTTTCAAAAGCCAAGGTTGATAGCCTTGGCTTTTTTCTTTATCTACAAAGTAATACGAGTGTTTTGGATAGCTAGATTTAGCTTGTTGATAAGTTAATTTAACGCTAAAATGATCCTTAAATCTATCATGTTAAAACCCTTTTACATGTTCTCTAGTGTTATAGCTGTGGGATTTTCTTTCCTGCTAGGATGGGGGAGTGCCTGTAATGGAGCGATAATCACATGGGATGATGGTGGGGCAAACACGGATTTTTTGACTGGAGCTAATTGGGATCCTGATGGTGCTCCAGGAGCTGGAGATGACGTTGAAATATTAGGAAACGTGTTAGTGACTGCTACTGCTGCAAATTTACTACTCGAACTAAAAAGTTTGGAAATAGGGGAGGCTGGGATTCTAGATTCTCCTACTTTTAGTGTGGCGAATTTAACGTTAAAAGAGACAAAGGCTAAGTTCTATGGTGCCACTCTATTGACAGCAGTTAACTTGACCTTGGGAGACGGGGCAAAAGAATCAAAAATTGAGCTTTTTGATAGCGCTCAAATAGACCTTACTGGAAATTTATATCTTGGGCTAACAAATAAGGGGAAGTTAAAGCAGAAAGACGCAGGAAGTGTGGTAAATGTTACTCAGTCTTTATATATCGGTAAATCAGGGGTGAAAAAAACTGAGAGGAGCGAGTATTCTGTAGAGGAAGGGACGCTTGAGGTGGGCGGCTCAATTAATGTGGAGAAAAAATCTAAGCTGAAGCAATCTGGAGGTGATATTTCAGTTGGTCTCAACCTTGCTTTGAATGGTGATGGTGCCGAATTTGACCAAGCAGCTGGAAATTTAAGCGTGTCAGGGGGAATCAGTTTGAGTGATAAAGCCAAAGCTACAAGTAATGGGGTTGTTAATGTAGGTAAAGGGCTGACCCTTGATAACAGCACTTGGAAGAATTCTGGGGTAAGTAGTAATATGTCTGTTGCTATGAGCTTGCAGATATTAAATGGAAGTAAATACACCTTGGAAAAGGATGCGCGATTGAGTGTGGGAGGGCTCATTGATACAATGGGTGGAGACTTTGACTGGAAAAGTGGAGGGACACTTGAGGCATATACCCTAGGCGGTGTGATTGATGTGGATGGTGATTTAACCGCATCTGCTGGAGCTATATTAAATTTGAATCACAAAGATGAGTATCTGGACGTATCTGGAACTTTCACTGCGGATGGGTTGATTATAGATGGCTACGATTTGATGTTTGAAGACTTACGTCAGCCCAGTTCTGTTGCTGAAAGTCATTATGTGCTGATCTCGGCGGACGTATTTGGGGCAAGCCCTGATATCACTTTCAATTTTAGCGGTTTTGATGGGGCGGTTAATCAAGCTGGAGCTTCACCGTATGCCGAATATATTACTGTGAGTGGAGATGATGTGTATTGGTTTCAAATGGATGGTGGGGAGCTGAGCGTTCATTGGCATTTACAGCCTATTCCTGAGCCCCATTCTAGCCTACTGCTAGCCCTTGGTAGTGGAGCTTTATTACTGCGGAGAAGGCGATAGTCCAGTTGATCTTGGAGCTTCTAAACAAGGCTGGATTGAAACAATCCATAATTAGATAAAACGCTTTTTTTGAAAAATCTAAAACTGGAAGCCTTCCATTTTTTATTTACATAGTTATACGAGTGTTTAAGATGGGCGGTTTTGACTTTGTGATAAGTTAATTTAACGCTACTATGGTATGTAAACTTACTATGTTTAAACCCTTTTACATATTCTCTAGCGTTATAGCTGTGGGATTCTCTTTGCTGCTAGGGTTGGGGAGTGTCTGCGATGGAGCGATAGTGACATGGGATGGTGCAGGAGGGGACACAGAATTTACGAATCCAGATAATTGGAATAGCCCGCCTATGGCGGGTGATGATGCTGAAGTATCAGGCGGTTTTACAGTAACCTATACCGCTGCTACTGATTTCAATGACCTATCTTCTGTTGTGTTTGATGATGCTATCGGTTCTCCTATTGTGAGTGGAGGTAATCTTGACCTTCTAGATGTTGCACTTACTTTGCAGGGCGGTACTACTGCAACAGTAAATGGCCGGTTTAGACTTGGTCATGCTACCGGAAGCTTACTTAACGAATTTACGATTACTGGGGACGCATCACTATTGGTGGGAAATACTAGTAATCTTATTGTTGGACGACGCAGTGTGGCTAACTTTACCCAATCTGGGAATGCCGATGTTGATGTGACAAGAAATCTTAATATAGGCAATACTAGCGCACCAGTAGGTAGTAGCTACAATATGGAGGGTGGCACTTTAACTGTTGATGGAAGGGTGAATGTGAGAAACGGTTCGTCGTTTAATATTAGTGGAGGAGATACGACGGTAGGTGGACGACTTCTCCTGAGGGATGCCGGCACTACTATGATTGTTAGTGGTGCGTCATCAACTTTATCAATTCTCGATAACCTCCGGGTGCAAAATTCTGCAGCGTTTGAGCAAACTGCGGGAATGGTGAGTGTCAGTGGTGACTTATCAATATTATCAGGTGGATCATACAGCCTATCTGGCCCTGGAGGAGCAGGCGGTGGTCGGTTAGCTACAAATGGTAGTATCATAACAGAAAATGCATCTTCATTTGAGTGGAATAATGGAGGTACATTAGAAGCATTCACCGCTGGTGGTGATATCAATGTGACTGGTGATCTAACGGCCTCAACGGGGGCTATACTAGATTTGAACGGGGCTGATGAGGAACTAATAGTGACTGGAAATTTCATTGCGAGTGGGTTGATTATCGATGGCTACGATTTGATGTTTGAAGACTTACGTCAGCCGAGTTCTTTGGCCATAGGTAGTGATGTGCTGATCTCGGCGAATCTATTTGGGACAAGCCCCGATATCACTTTCAATTTTAGTGGTTTTGACGGCGCGGCTGATGAAACAGGTGTTCCACTGTATGCCGCATATACTCCATCTGCTGCAGAGGATGTGTATTGGTTTCAAATCGATGGTGGTGAGCTAAGCGTTCATTGGCATTTGCAACCGATTCCTGAGCCTCATTCTATTCTACTGCTTGCCCTTAGCAGTGGAGCGTTATTAATGCGGAGAAGGCGATAGAAAAGTTATTTTTAATCGGGTATAAACGTATTGTTAAAAAATGGGGTTGTTTGTTGTGCCCATCACGCTTAGATAGATAATATGCAGTGCATCTTCTCCATCCTATGCGTCACATTTGGCCTATTCGGCTCTCTTTTGGCTAAGCATCTCGAACCAAGTGCGGTCGAGGAAAATATCAATGCCCTTAAAGATAGTAATGATTCTGTAAAATTAGAGCTCAAAAAAAAGTGGGAAGAAGTATTAAGAAATCTTAAATTAGCTGAGGGTTATAGAGCTGCAGTTAAAGCCCATGGTGATGAATTGATTGCTCTCAAAAAGCAAAAGGATACGCCTTATAAGGTGAATAATCTCGACTCATATAGTAAGCTTCCTGAAAAGTATAGCTATGAAGACCTAGTGAGCACGGTCGAGATTATTGAGGGGATGCTTGCATCGGCGAATGATAAGAAAAGGAGTATATCTAAGCAAGTAGCCGCGGATGAAGCAAGGATCCTACAGATTCCTAAGGAGTTAGGTGCAGTAAAGGCCCGGCTGTCACTTTTAGCCTCCGAGAACGCTCAGTCCAAAGAACTTGTTAACATAGAACTTCAGTATAGTGAGAGAATTGCAATAGAAGCTTCTATTGCTCAACTTGAGAGTGAAAATAAGCTTCTTGATGTCCGAATTCCGAATAACAAAGAATCTTTGGCATCGATAGATCAAGTAGTTGCTGATGTTCAACAGGTGCTCTCGCTTTGGTCGACTGCGTTAGGCACAGAAAATCGCACAAGAGCTGAGGCGGCTAAAAGTAAAGCGGAAAAGTTGATGATTCAATTAGCTGGCCACCCTCAGTTAAAGTCGATAGCGGAGCTTAACCTACGCTTAGTGAACCAAATTTTGGCCAGTGACAATGTACCTAGCCAGCTTAAAACCGCTGAAGTCAAATATGAGAAATTGAAGGCCACATTGAAAAGCCTAGATGAACAGCAGACTTATGCTAAAAAGAGGCTTTCACTTTTGGACAAAGCAAAGATACCGATTGATCGAGAGACGGGGGAGTTGTTGAGAAAACAACGTGTGAATCTACTTTCTGATCGAGAATTGAAAGTAGAATTAAAAACCTTATTTCAGCGTTCGACACGCAATGAGGTCGCCATTCTTGAGTTAAATAAAGAAAGGGAATTACTCCCTCAGAATGTTGATGTCTTTGTTAATAGTCTGTCTCTTAAAGAAGGGGATGGCTTGCCAACTAAAGTAAACGCAAAGGAACTTATAACTTCATGTGATAAACTCTATCTGACTCTTTTGAAGCAGCGAGAAGACCTATCTGTCAGGCAGGTAGCTACTGTTGACTTGTTAGAAAAATTGATAGTTGGTTCAAAAAATTACACGAATTTTATCGATTCGCGTTTACTTTGGATTGTTAGTCATCCTGTGCTTGATGTAGATACGCTGAAGGGCGAAACTGCGGCATTGCAGAAGCTCTTTGGTTCCTCTTCTTTGTATCAATGGTATTCTCGCCTCAAAGATGACTGGGGGAATTGGTACCCTCTATGGATTTCAGTTATAGTAGTGGTGGTAGCTCTGATCGGGTTTCGCTCTCGTTTCAAAAAGCGTCTCCCTGATGAACATGAAAAAGCCTCTAAGCGTTTTTGTGTCACGATCAAACCCACTATTATCGCGTTGATGTTAGAAGTAGCGCTGCAGCTTCCCGTACCTCTACTCATAGGATTCATTGGATGGCGTTCACCAATGTCTAGTGCTTTAGGTGGAGCCTGTGTTAGCTCAGCTGTTTTTCTATTCGTTGCGCTACTATTGAGGTCATTTACTAAGAAGAAAGGGTTCGCATCATCACACTTTGATTTGAGAGAGAAGAAACGTAAAATCATCCACAAAGTCTTAAATTTCATCATCCCTATCATGTTGCCTCTGTTGTTTTTGACACAAGGAATGTTAGGTATGAATGAAGGTGAAGGGCGTATCCTAACGATATTAAACCTCATCTTGATGGGCTACACTATGCATTTACTGCTGTGGCCTAAAAAATTGTTACTTGCTAAGCAATCCGCTGGAATGATTTGTTATGCATCCTATTTGTTATTTTGTGTTTTTCCGTTTGTCTTAGCAATCGTTGCAGCGGTTGGCTACTTTGTTTCGGTGTTGACACTGCGGACGCAGGTGATTTATTCAATCAGGTTAGTCTTGCTTGTGATGTTGCTTTCAGCGCTGATCACCCGTTGGTTATTGATCTCCAGAAGAAGGATAGCTTCAAAAACAGCTTCTGATAGTGAATTGGTGGAGGTTGACCAAACTCCAGAGGCTAAGTTAGCACACAAGCAAGAGTTGCATGATAAGATCGAGCAGGTCACTCAAGTGACCGAGCAAACATCTAAGTTTGTAAAAGTAATTGTTGTTTCAGTCCTGTTTTTTGGTCTTACGTCGATTTGGGCCAATACCCTACCGGCGTTAAATATTTTAGATCAACAAGAACTCTGGCAAACGACATCATCAACCCCAGTGGAACCACCTACAAACTTACTTCTAGCACCAGGTGCGGATACTCCTAAAGTCGATACTTCAGGAGCCTCTATTGTAAGTGTCTCCTTACAAGATTTGTTGATCAGTTTTATTATTTTAATTATCACCTACATCGCTTCGACTAATATTCCTGGGCTTTTGAGGATGACGATTCTAGACCGAATCAACCTTAAAGCAGGTGCTGCATTTGGAGTGACGACAGTGGTACGCTATATTATTGTTATCATTGGCATTGTTTGGGCATTTAACAACATAGCTGTCACATGGGATAAGGTGCAGTGGATTGCTGCTGCCGTTACATTGGGTATTGCTTTTGGTTTACAAGAGATTTTTGCCAACTTCGTGGCGGGTCTTATCTTATTGTTTGAAAGACCGGTGAGAATAGGTGATCTTGTCACCATTGGGGGAGTGAACGGTAAAGTGAGTAATATTAAGATCAGAGCTACAACTATCCTCCAATTTAATAATCGTGAATTGATTGTACCTAATAAAGAATTTATAACCGGCCAATTGGTCAACTGGACGCTTAGCGACAATATTATGCGTGCAGAAGTATTAGTTGGGATTGCGTATGGTTCTGATACTGAACTTGCTAAGTCACTCTTACTTGAATGTGCTAACAATAATAGCAGAATTCTTGAAACGCCCCCCCCAGCTGTCGTGTTTTCGGCCTTTGGGGCTAGCTCACTGGACTTTCTCTGTCGTGTCTATGTTAAATCAGTTGATGACTTAGTTCCGGCGCAAAGTGAGCTTCATTTTGCCATTGATAAAGCATTCCGTGAAGGCAATATTGAAATTGCCTTTCCTCAACAAGATATTCATATTCGTTCTATTGATGCAGCTCTACAAGTTCAGCGAATGGATCAGAGTGGGAATATAATTTATAAGTAAGACATAGCTCCGCTATGCTCCTTTCTTGTGCCTTGCTACCCTCCAAAAATTCGACGTTATTCCGACAATCTAACTATTCAGATGGTATTACTTTGACATTTTGTAGTGGTATAAAAACAAAACACCTCAAAGGTTGTAACCCTTCGAGGTGTATAAATTGTTTCACACTGCACGACAAAAAAACTGTTTTTTTGTTGACTTGTGAGTGGGTGGTTCAAAATTGGAATGCTCACCAATA
>JAVCKV010106712.1:0-20122 GCA_032274145.1 Herpochondria borealis | reverse complement strand
GCGACGTGTGCAACGGGGCGGACGCACAGGGCCCGAAATAAAAAAGCGTACGTAGAAACTCCGTGGGAGAAATAGCTAACACACAAACTTTTTTTTTAGGGTGGTTGGGATTTCTGCTCAAATGTTACGGACGTTACACTATTTCAATCTTTCTGTGCTTTAGCTGTAAAACATTTTATGTTACTTACACTTTTTTCCTTGTTTCGCTATTTTGTCGCTGACACTATTAGACGTAACTGGGTGCACTAGCAGAGATAGGGTGGGGGCATCCCCACTGGCGATGTACTTGTGTTTAGATGACCGTGGCTTCTCCTTGCATGAGGTCGGGAAGGTCGTCAGTTCGACTCCCAATGGAAAATAAAGTTTCTCTTTCGCCGCTGTCGGCATTTAGTTCTGATAGCTTTTTGTTTTTCATTTAGCGAGATTTTCGAAGAAAATCTTGCTAATATCATGAGGCCAATTGCCATGTACACACTAGTGTTGGATTCATTGTTCACACTATGAATGACCATGCACTCAGGCATGGATGGTCACGGACCATGCCTGACTCCTGTACTAAAACGGGTAGGGAAAGCTATACTACTCGCTTTTTTTTCTCGCAACAACGAGATTCACCCACCTGAAATACTAAAAGTTTAGCAATATCCGTTGATCTCGAGGCAAATTGGTGCACATTACAAACATCAGACAGGGTTTTTTCATTGGACTTTATATTATATTCATATTAAGAAACGATCTCGACTAAGAATCAAGTGTACAGCATAGCAATTACAACGAATCAATTTCAAATATGAAAATTTCGCCATTTGATGGCACTTATAACATCTGGAAAACAAGATGTACATACATTGCTGCTGTAATATGTACATGTATGATGTATTAACAGAAGGGAAAGGCCTTGAAAAGTCTTTGTACAATCTTTTCGCTCCGCACAAGTTACCTCGTTAAATATCTCGATTTTTAAACTCAGTATCAGTAGCTTTACCCCTCACGAGCTGTATACACTCAAATATTTTGGTTTCCAACAATAATTTCTGAGACACGACCCAATTTTATCTCATTAGGACCACTGCAATGTTAATGAATATTACCTGTTTTACTTCGTAAACCAGCAAGATGACTCATTGGGAGGGAACAAAGCATAGTCACACATTGGGGAACTGATGAAATGTTGTGTTGCACAACTCATTTATATTCTACAAAATAATTACTCTGTTCCTCTGTCACATGTTGTGTCACTCAGTCATCCAAGAAAAACCAGTGAACTACATAAACATTGCAAAATAAAAAAATACGGCGTAGCTTATATAAAACACATTAAAACATTAATTGCAACGGCAAACATTAAAAAGATTATAATATTGTTAAAAGTCTAAGACAACTTTTTTCGGGGTTTGGAAAAGCGTAATTTTTTTGAATGAAACTGTAAACCAGTTTCTGGCTTTCAATACATTAACTTGTTGCACATTTACGATCTCTTCCAACTAAATCTTCCGCAAATTAACCAGGTATCTGACCAGCAACAATTACAAGTGATACAGACAGAAATAAAACTGTACTGAAAAGAAACATACAGATTTACTAATAAGTTGTGTTTGGAAAAACGTTTCTACTACGATTAGACTTTAATGTATAACTACCCAATAGATAACATTATCTTAGAGCCTCAAAAGAGCAATCAGTGATAATTAATGTAAAACATTCAACGAGAATCAGAAAAAACTACAAATTTAGATTAGAAATGTATTTCTAAAATTCTGTCTCTCCCAAAAAATAAGATTTGTGTTCCAAAAGGCTAAAAATGTTATTTTCCGACCAAATAAATTACCTAGGCCAAGAAAATTTAAATTACACTATTTAAACGGCATATATTTTGAATTTATAATATTCTAAAGAAAATTGTATTTATAATCGGTCCAAAATCCTTCGAGGTCTCCAATGCTTATATTTGGCAATTTATGTAAAACATGATGAAAATTGTTTACTTTATATTATCAGAAACATGAAGGTCCATTTGATGTACTAAAAAGAGTTAAGAGAACAGACAGCATCCTTTGAGTTCTTCAATGCAGAAAGTTTCGTAATTTGAATTGTATTACGCAAAGTTTGGTTGCATAAATACTTTCAAAAAGTGTATATAGGCAGATCGTTTTTTGGTTCTGTTTCAATTTTCCTTCTCCCCTCACCTCCCTTCATCTCCCTCCGTCTCCTTTATTTTTCCATTCAATTGTTAACGAAGCCTTTGAATACCAAAGCAAATCGTCTTTTTCACTTTGAAACATAATGGAACAGAATCAACTGAATTCAAACTACTTGGGTGTTGAAGTTGGCGGAAAGTCCTTGCAGGAGTGGTTTCAGAACTTTATCGCAAGGTACTCTGAGAAGAACACTGTAGTTTGGAAAATGATTCACGTGTGCTTGTCATTGTACTACAGGGAAATTTAAGTGAGCGATGAACTGTATTTTCTTGGTACATTGATTGAAGAGCTCATTTTACTTTTAAAAGCCATAGACGTGAACTTGCCGCTTGCAGTTGACCCACAGATTTCTTTTTTCTTTTTTAATACGTTGTTGGAGTTTATGGCCATCTTTCGTATACTTCAAGTTTCTGCAACGATATTGGAAATGGGTTTTATGCCATAGAAGACAGCAATGGATAGACTGTTCCTGTTATTTTGTTTCAAGATAATCCACTTACCAGGCCTGTTCGTCCTATGTAAGTTGGAGCCATTGCTTTTGTAGTGTGGTTCGAAAAACAGTTTTATGCATTTTGGGAATTAAATGAGTTGGTTTGTTTTTGTTGTAGTTGAAATCTTGCAGCACAGATGCGCGTGAGCGCAAGAACAACCCCAAAAACCCCAGAGAAAAAGCAATCAATTGCAACGAAGGATGTTCGAGGTCCCTCTTTCGAGATAACTCAGTAATGTGGTAGAGAGCGACGCGAAAACGTCGGGTCCCAGAAATTTCCGTGAGAGCGGATGAAAAGAAGAACAAAAGCCAAGTGAATGGCCGGAGATGATATAAAAAGGACCGGACAGGATAGCGAGGGAAAGATTACGGTATGAACCGAGGTTTCTTTCTGTAGCAACAAGACGAACCCGTAAGTTTTATAGGTTGAGGGAAAATATTGCAAGGAGGAAGCCGTGAGTCGAAGGGGAATGCTGCAATGATGAATGTAGGATGCCCGAGTTGAGAATTTCAGCCGAAGTCTGACGGATACAGTAGCTTGGCTGGCACGTGAGTGCTTAGGTGCGACGTTGAAAGGGCCCTGCAGCCGAGTGATCGGTTCGAAGCTGCAGTAGCACAAGAGGCACATAAGTGAAGTACACTTGGCGAAGATTGTCACGTACAGTATCTTGCCAAAGTACACTTTCGTGTGTTGCACTCTGTCCCGTTGAACTTTCCAAAGGTTTTTACTTCTCACCCGATGATATCTCGTCGTAGAAAGTACGGCTAACGCGGCTGCATATATAATACCAACCCTTACCCGGCTAAGAAATAACAATTATGGAAAGCGGTGCAAATGGCGGGGTTACTTGGGCTACCCGTACTCCTGGCCAGGAAGTGCAAAATGGATGGCCTTGCCCGGCCCGACGAAGAGTCGGCCGAGCTCGGTCCAGGAAAAACATAGTGAGCTGTGCCGTTATCCCTGAACAGGTAGGAGAGAAAAACTATCTCCGGGTTATTCCGATTGCTCGGTGTTCGTGTAGGAATGGCGGGCCAACTTTCATTGAATGCAAGTTTGCCAGTGCAAACATCCTGGCCCGTGAGGGCGGTTCTGTAAGGGCGGTACAGTATTCTGATTGCTCGGCATTTCTGCAACAATTGATTTAGTTCGAACAATTCTTCCGGAAGAGTTCTGCACAATGATAATATTCTCAGTGGTGGTTTGTAAAATGTCGTAGGGCGGCGAAATGTTTCCTTACTTTCTCGGGATGAACAAATGCGTCAGAGTAAGAAGAAATTTGTTTCAGTATAATCTTCTTAATAGTCATTACGTATTTCGGGTCTTCGTATAGAAGAGCGGTGGACATGGCGCGATATGCGCGCTGTTGCGGAAGGTCTGACGCTGATCCTTGCAAGCAATCTCAGTTCTTCACAAACTCGCTTCTCGGTGTGAAATTTTGTATGATCTTTATTTGCAGGCAAAAAACTTCCATATTAAATATTAAAATTGGAAAGTTACTGTATGGCTTCGAATATCAATTCAATAGAATTACAAGTATGGTACATCTAGCAGAGTGAGGGACGGAGACGTTCGATTGACCGTAGATAGCGCCTGCGTTTGTCTCGGTAGTCCCTTTGCGTAACTAAAAGTGCGATGTTCTAAAACGGGACCCTGGATCGGGGAAGGTTGGATGCCACTCAATATAGATAGGCTGGGGGCGATCCTATGGATAATGTGACTCTGAAGTCTATAAAAGGGCTTACGGTTGACGGACGGGACCTACTCGTGTCTAGAAATTCAGCAAGGTCCGCCTTTAAAGTCTCCGAGGGTACAGCAGCCTCAAAGTACAACATTAAAGTACATAGGAATTCCATTGCTGAAAACTTGTTTTCCTTGTTTCGTAAATAGAATATGTATCATGTAACTAAAAATTGAAAATCTTACCTAAATATTCCTTTCAAGGATAACCTAATATTGTTAACTGGTGCACTAAACGTTTTTACTTAAATAGTGTACAGGGAAAATATATCTGTATGATACAAGTGAATAAGAAAATAGTCATAAAAATGGTTACATTGCTAACATCAATATCTGTAAGGTAAAATAAAGCAATCAAAAATTCACGGGCAATGATTCGGGAATTTTTTACTAATTTTTAATGATATTAAACGAACAATGTTTTTGCGTATTATCTAATTTTCAGATATAGAGAGAGAATGTACCAGATTTTTAAATTCGTCAAGAAGTTCATTAGTTAAAAATATATGAGCCTATTTTTATATAAGACGACCCACTATGTTGTTTAAGGATTTTAAGTTTAATAATTATGATTTACTTATCTCGTGTAACCGAGAGAAAAGTAAGGAATAAATCAGTTATATTCCAAAAAAAGATTTGATGTATTACAATCTTTTAAGTAGAGTAGGTTAAGTTTCATTTGTTTTAGAAAATAATATGCAACTTACATAATAGAACTTTCTGTATTTATAATATTATACACGTACATTAAAAATTTATGAAGTACGGGTATTCAGTTTTTCTCCCCAATAATTGTACAAATTTATCTTGTGCAAGGTATCAATAATGTTTTCTATTCAGTCCTTCAAAAATTATTGCCATTAATTATATATAAAAGTTGTAATTGAAATTGAAATTACAGTTTCTTGGTAATAATTTCCCATCCTTAAAATACGGGAAGCAGTACCTAAACATAACCAAGTGAATGAATTATTTATTTCATCTGATCCTTTACAAATGTAATTCACGGTTAATAGATTTCATGACTTTCAATTACGTGTTTAATCCGTTTAACTCACTTGCTTGTAGACACTAACGTCTGTTCAGATTGCAAAGGGTGAAACATTTTTTAATTTTTAATTTCATTGCATATCTTTGCAGCCCCTCTTTTGTCTCTGAAATGTTTTTCGGAACACTACTGAGTTGTTCATATTTATTTATTGAAGTTAATGTACTAAAATATTTCTAATATTGCTTGAAAATTGAAAAGTCAAATTTATTTGACGTATTACATTTGCAGTTTTTGTTGTTTTGTAAAAAATATTCTAAAACAAGGCAAAGTTGGTGGATAAATTGCGGAACTTTAAAAGCTAATTTATCGAAATGGTTTAATGTTTTTGTTCTGCGAGAAAAGGTTTGAAACATACCCGCAACATGAAATGAAGAGTAAGGTCGCAAATATTTTCCATTATTCGTTGGTTCTGTTTTGCAATGTAGTAAAGAATATGTTTTGAAATTTTGATTACACTTTGTGCATCAAAATGAAAAACATAGCTTCCAAATATTCATATTCTGAGATGCAAACATCTATTTCCATAAACAATGAATGTAAGCAAGAACAGATATTGTACTCTGCTTGATTTCTACATATAATGTAAGCTGAAACATATTTTCATGCCACAAATAATTGACAGTAGCTTACAATTTATGCTATGAGTAAGCAAGTATAACAATTTACAAGCAAACCAAAACTTTCAGCCCTGGAGAGTTACTGTATAACCTTAAAAGTTATGATGTTCGCAGGCAACATCAAGAACAAACAGTGCCACCATGTCTCATCAACTCACTTCACAGGCTCCTCGTGAAGCGATAACACAACTTCAAGCAGAAAATGAATCGCGGGAAGACGAAACTCAGCAATACTCAACACACAATCCAAGTGGAAGTTCTGAAGATGATGACGAGGCCAGTCCAATTTTCACCATGTTTTTACAATCTGATGGAACTCAAGATATCTTACAAATGTGTAACATTTCGCCTCAAGAATTTGAAGAACTGTATGACGTATTGCAACCGTCCATTTCAACAAATTGGAACGTCGGACGAGGTCGAAAATCTTCTTTTATGGCGAAAAATGTACTATTCATTCTGCTTGCTGTATTAAAACGTGGGACCGAGTGGGATTTGATGGCCCGTGTATTTCGCGTCAAAACGTCTACGTTTGAACGCCTTATTCGTGATTTTCTACGTAAGATCAAGGACGAGTTGTTCGACAAGTTTTTTATTGTCGTAGAAGAGTACTGGAATTTGCGCCGCTTATATGATAAGTGCAAGAAGTTTGAAAGATTTCCCTATGCACAATATACTACTGACGTCACTTTTCAACCATGTCAGAGGCTTTTCAAAACAATGACAGAAGGACGATTTTTCTTCAGTGGAAAACATAAGGCATATGGTTACAAGGCAGAAGTTTCAGTTGTACCCCAAGGATTACCCATAAACACACCCAAACACCACCCGGGGTCTATTTCGGAAATTTCAATTATGAGAATGAACAACACGTTTCATAAAGCAGCAGCGAAACGTCAGTCAGGAGATCCGAGTGGAAGTTCAAGCGATTTACTAACAACGGAATTTCCTGACAACCATGCAGTTATTGCTGATAAAGGGACTAGAGAATTCAGAACATTCTTCGGGTAATATTACAGTTCAAGAAACCATAAAACTCTCAATTGTCAGATGAGAAAGTCGACCACAACTTGAATGTGTCTCATGATCGCATCATCGTAAAGAACTATTTTGGTCGTTTGAAGCAAATTTGGAAGATCATGGATCATCAATTCAAATGGAGCGAAGATATATATATGAAAATGTGTTTGACGCTTGCGTTTCTCTGGAAACTTTTCAGATTCAAAAGAACCCTCTTCGGCGTAATGAACAAATTTACTACCGTCAGTGGGTTAATCGTCTCATCGACAACGATACGAAGAAGGCTGAAAAACGGCGAAATGACAACTTTGGATACCGTCAGCGCCACCAGAAACGATTGGAGGGAGGTTCCCAACACTTGCATACAAGTTCCTCAGCTTCAAGCATACACCATTCAATTGGTTCTTTATCTCACGATAGTGACACTGAAGACAACTGAAGTACATTTCGTAAACAAAAGTTTCCATATCATCCTCATTAACGCATGTTTGAATTCCAAAAAATTCTGAAAACCCAAAAAGCGAAAAACCACACAATGTAAGAAAAAAGGGCATAATACAAAAGAACAAAAACAGAATAAGAATGCATTTTGGGTTAAAATTAAAATTTGTACATATTTGAGAAATTTGGTTTGTTTTTTTCTTACAAACATTTATTTGTCTCTTAATTCCATGTTTCAACTTGAAAATAGTAAGATTAGCATTTACCATTTTCTCCTATGGATAGCTGAATTCGAGAAATGAATTTTATTCTTTCACCAAATTCTAAGAGATTTATTGTCGTGTAAGTTACCGAAAGATGGTTATTACGTGGAGAATGGTACGAACTTTGATCCACACACGATTTTGGCCCTCCAAAATGGATTTTCAAAATAACAGCATTTACTCAGAGAAAATTTGACGAGATTCGAACCCGGTGCCTATCAGCTATAAACCGAGAGGCATACCACTAGGCACCAGGTGCTTCTTGTGCTCCTGTTTGAATATTTTATTATTTAAACTGAAGAAGAAACGGTTCAAAGACTTTTTATGTCATGGTTTCACTCAAAACTGTCCATTATGGAATTTAAAACAATATGTGTTTATTTTTTTGTGGTTCAAATATATTTCTATACTATCTGTTATTGAACAATTACATCCATTCCCTCTGAAATTTTCAAAGATATTTCAGTGCAGTAAACAGTCATTACTTAGGATTTCGTTGCATTCTATTTGATGTGAATATCGACAGTAATAATTTAAACTAATAAAATTATTCATTGTATTTTTTACACTGTACACGTTTTTACATTGATTGAAAACATGGTGTTTTTCATGTAAATTTAGTGCATGCACTATGTTTATGTGATGTCCCTATGCAATTCCTGTGTTGCTCTGTCACTTTCTGTTTCGCTTGATCTTTCCGGTGTAATCATGTAAATCAAAATTTATTCAGTCTCTTTTTTTGTTACATACAGTCATTTAAAGTTACAGTACTTTTAATTTCTTGGATGTTTTCATTGTAGATAATTGGCTTTTGAGTATAGGGCCTAGTAGGTCAAAAAAATAATCTGGATAAGATATACAGTGCACGGAATAAAAATACGCGCACCCCATATTTTTAATATGTCTGTGAGAATGAGGGGTTCCGTAACTTCTCATTTTCATTACAACCCTGTCAGTAACTTTAATGAATCGAAAGCTCACAAGAGGTGTACATATTTTTTAAAATTATTAAAAAACAATCCTTTGTCAGGAGGGGTGAAATAAAAATTCGCGCACTGACCTCGTTACAGCCATATTAGAAAATGTTGTGCTTTATAATATTATTTAAGGACAGGACATACATTGTACATGTTCAAGGAAGTTATTTAACCCCAAACAATGGTGCGCGGTGCAGTCGAAAGGGCTTTAACAACTGAAGAGAAAGTGTTGAGATATGGTTGGTTCTGTCCGGGAACGTTCGTCGCCATCCAATAGTGGCATGGATGTCTTTACCGGGCGTGCCAGCAAGGTACACTGCTTTTCTACGCCAGCGATGCACGTCGGAGCAAGAAAACTGCTGGTACACTGCCCGCCTTGCATCTGAACGTGCTGCATTACTTTGATTGTGGCGCAACTTCTTCCGTTCAGCTACGATATCTTGATGGTCGCTGCCGTGCCGTACCTTCAAGTTTTACCAACACGCCAGGACCACACTAAAATCTCCATTGCGGCGCGATTGGGTCGCTCTGCTCCACAGAAATGCTGGACGCCCGGGTACTGAACTTGTAGTACCTAGGGGAACCCATGTCAATTTTATTTCTAGGAGTTGCTACGATAGTCTATCAGAGACCTACCGAACGTTCAGGCATCATTATCACCAAACTGTTTTTTCTAAACGAGTAAATCTGGTTAATTCGTACAGAAAGGAGCTATCAAAGCTCTACGGAGCGAGAAACAAAATCCGGCCGCTATATTGCACGTGGCATCGGAAGGTCCGCAGCAGCCGTGAGAGGTGTTCGGGAATCCCCAAACAAAGACAAAAAGAGGAAACACTGCGGGAAGAAAAGAACCATACTGCAAATGAGCGGCGCCTTGTGATTCGAACTGTATCAAAAACAGGTGAAAGGGCCCGTTCAGTACACGATACTCTTGATCTGGACATCAGTGTTCGCAGGATGCAGCAGATTCTTCAAGAATGCAACTTCCTCGACTATCGTAAGGCCGATGTCCAACAAGACATGAAGGAAGAACAAAGAAACAAGCGTGTAGCGTGGGCAGCGGAGCATGTAACTTGGTCAACGGAGAAATGGGGGGATTTTGTTTTCTCTGACGAGAAAAAAATTTACAATGGACGGCCCGGACAACTTCTCATTTTACTGGCATGACTTGCGCAAAAACCCTCGCATTTTTTCGCGTTGTCAGAAAGGAGGTGGAGGTGTAGTGGTTTTGGGTGCCTTTTTTGCAAGTTGTCAGTCCGAGTTAGCGCTCATATCTGGTAACCAAAATGCACAGAAGTATACCAGTACGTTGAAGAACTACCTTCTCCCATCTACTGCAAGCATGCATCCTGCTGAGTACATTTTCCATCAGGATAATGCAAACATCCATGCTGCAGGTCACAGCTCGCAATGTTCAGGTTTTGGAGTAGGCCGCTAAGAGCCCAAAGCTTCATGCTATTGAGAAATTGTGGGGAGTTCTTTCGAGGAGTGTGTATGCAGACATGCGTCAGTTTAGAAGCTTAGAAGACCTCCAAGGAATGTGATGCTTTGGAGCAAGATTACCTACAAACTCTGGTCAGCAGCATTCCAGGACGTTTCGTTAAGACCCTTCAGTGCCAAGGGCGTGCATTAAACTATTTCAAACATTAAGTTGGACAAAGTTCGCTAATATTGCTGTAATGAGGTCAGTGTGCGATTTTTATTTCACCCCTCCTGACAAAGGATTGGTTTTTAATACTTTTAAAAAAACTTACACCTCTCGTGAGCCTCCCATTTATAACAGTCACTGACAGGGCTGTAATTAAAAATGAGAAGTTACGGAACCCCTCATACTCACAGAAATATTAAAAATATGGGGCGCGCGGGTTTTTATTGCGTGTACTGTATATGGATTATCTTTAGAAAGATAAAGTTATCTTTTATTTCATTCGGAACGATATATCTATCTCTACAGGCAGGATATTTAAGGTGTATCCTCACTTTACAGTATCATCAAATTCTGTAAGGCAGGTACTCGTTGCGCCGACCAGTAATATCCGTATTGCTTGCCTGAGTGGAAGGTCATCGAAATTTTGAAATTATCACCTTCTTATTGCGGTGGCAACAGGGCGTTAATTCGAAAGTTTGAATCAGTGGCAGCAATTCTGCAAAAACCGTGGCCCACTAGGGTCCTTAAGTTAATCGCACGAGCCTTCTGTCCTTATATCGTCTTTTATGCCCACATCCTCTTACGGATCAGCCCAAACACGTCTGTTGTGAGATATGACACGGGCTTCGTGCCCGGAGGGTTACAAGTCGAGGGCACACTGGGGGGTTATAACCTGCTCGAAATGTGTGCTTTAAGGGGGGTTATATCCAAGTATTGTCTCTTCGGTACGGGTAAGGAGATCATTCTCCACTACAAAGAATAAATCTCGCGTGGCGGATAATATTATGCTGTGCACCGCCCCGGACTGGTTGGATTCAATCTGTACCGTAGCCGTCAGCGTGGCCGGTTCATGGGCCGTCTCACTACATCTCGCATGGTATTAAGACGTGCTTTGGGGTGGTGAGGCGGCCTGCACAATCACCTTTCATTTGGCAGGTGTGGCTCCAGCGTCAGCAACGAGTCAACGCTGCATTTCTGGAAACTGGCCTAAAAAGGATTTCAGGATCTGTTGATCGTCTGGAATCCCACAAAATTTCGCCAGCCGGTGAAGCATTCGATTGATGCTGTGTGAAAAACATGCTCCACAAAGGAGCCTAACCGATCTGTTCTTTGTGACTCCGACGTCTGAGCACAGTGACACTGATTTTGCAGGGTTTTTGAGCTATTGGACGTTCGAAGTTGAATGGGTGACGTCTGTGTCCGTGCAACACGAGCGTTTTCCCTACCGAGTGGAATTTCATAAAATTTAGAAGCAGGGAGGACCTCGGTCCAACTGATTTCAGTAGAAGCGAATTCCTCGCTTTTCCTGGAGGTATCATGTTCCCTTTAGATAACATGAAGGGGGGTTAAGGAGGGCAGAGTTTTTAAATCCGACGGTCCGTCCACCTGTGTATGATCCGTTCAAGAAATTTGTGTCGTCCATTGACACGCTTTATACCTTCAGGACGGCCATGAAAAGCCATATAACAGGATTTTCTGCTTTAATCTTCTGTACTAGAGCAGGTTTCCTTCGTTAATTGTATCCGTCTGAATTAGTCAGAGACCAATGCTTCTTCAGTTTACATTAAAATAAAAGGAGTTAGGGTTCTAGAGCGTAAATATGTATTATATATGTAGAGGTCGGGAGACTACTTGTAGTATCACACACCACGTCGCGGAGTGTAAGTACTATTATAGTGCTATTTTAAGCATATCAATTATTTTAGGTAACACGGTGTCCATTGAAAGGGGCCTGGTAGGGGGGTTTAGTGTCGAAGTGGTGACCGACAACATAGCTGTTGGTCACACCCGTACGGAGAATCACGATGACAAAGCGTTGTAAAGGTACTATATCCGGCGGAGATTAATTTTCTACTAGATTTATTTTCTACGCTGCTATATGCACTCCGAGCGTGCCTCCGAGCGGTAAAGCCAGTGCACCTTATTTTGAAGTGCACTGCAAGAACGACCGCCCGCACTGGTGTACATCAATGAGATGTTTACCAAACGTCCGGTGGTGCCTTTAGGCAAGGCTCATCTTCTCTCCGTTAACGGTTCAGTTCGAGTTGTCTACGACACTCGAACTATTTCTCTGAATCGGTTAAGTACGTTCACGGACTCCCTTGTGTTCTCTGGCGCAAAAACGTATGCGTGGAGACCAGAGAACCACAAGATACGATCCGGTACCGTGTACTTGCGCAACGCAACTCAGGTGCGTTGCACAGAATCCGATCGGAATAGCAAAGTAGTGTAGCAAGCAACCGTTCGGTTTTTCCCCTTAAATGGTTTTCCGAAACGGTTCAGTAAAATAAAAACGGCCCGACCATCGGAGTCGCGAACAAAAGTTTCCAGCCAACAAAAATAGTTTTTAGAGACGTAGGGGGTAAGCAATAAATGATCCCACCCTTTCCCCATCGTCTCTTGCTTCCTCTTCTTATACAGGTACACCCCGTACCCAACTAAGTAACCGATGCTCGGTTCCTGAGACGAAAACTATCTGTCGTGTGGCGTGCCGGTTTCAGCACGATAATTGTAAGGGAATTATCTTAAATTTTTGCTTAAGCCGCGTATTAGTCTGTGACACGGAAATTAGTCCAGACAATTCTGAATTATACCTACCTGCAACCCCCGGGCACAGCAATTATTGTTCCGTAGCTTGATGCGTAGTATACTAAACACAAGCTCCTCGCTACTGGTGGGGTGATCTACACTTTACACGCCTTCTCTCCATATATTTAGCCTAAAAAGGGGTTATTAATACAGACTACCTATTGGGGCTCTCCTAGCATAACGACGTAGCTCACCAGAGTTGAAAAATACGGGGAATTACTTCAATGTTTTATGCATTCTTCCCCTGATTTTTTTTTCTAGCCTAATCGATATTTTTCCCCTTTTGGGACTATTAACCACCTTTACAGTAGTTAAATTAGCACTGTATAGTATTTTATACTACTACAGGTGATCATCTATATAAGTTTTTACCCCTACTATATTATTTTTGCTTAAAGAAGAGTGTCTTATGTCAAAATACACATGTGGCGGTCTCAACTGTAGTATTTAAGCGGACTTGCGCGTCTCATCGCGACCGCCTAATAAACAAAAACCTGCTCTGGGGCTCTCTTTCATTCACGTGCTGAGCTCTGCGAACCAATTTTCCCGGCTCCTGCATCCCTCTGCGCCCTGTTTGTGTGTCGTTGGTGTACTTCCGGTCCCCCTTTCTGTCACACAACCTTTGCGCGCTTTTCTCGTCTCTGTTACAGTCAGCAGTGAGTGCGACACCCCAATATCTCTGTTCTTCGTGAGCCTAACACCTCGTCGCACACATCCTTTATGTCACTAGTGAGTGCTTCGCACCTTTCCCTTTCCTCCGATTACTTACTCGAGTCGTGCGCCGCGTCAAATATCATATTACTTTCCAATTCCCGACGCCAGCGATTATGTCCCTCCCCCGGTCCCTTTCGCCAGCTATTGCGGATATTCCGCATATCCCCTTTCCGTGACATTCGAGCTAAGCGCCGCCTCCCACGCCTCCGTACCCAGCTCCGATAGTCCTACCGTCCCTGTTACAGCCTCAGCGAGTTTTTCTTCCCCCTTTCTACCTTCCTAAAGCAACAAGGACGATTTACAGTCCCTCTTCCTAGTCGTCCTCCATCCTCTACATTTCTTTACAAGATATATTTATCCTCATACATCTAGTATATACAGTCCTACAAACAATCCAGGCCCCTTCCACGAGAAAACCTTCTAACTAAACACACTACAGTGCTAAAAGTAGCACTATTCTTGTACATACATTCCGTGTTGCTGTGTGTGATACTACATTGCCTCATATCGATAATGATAATATCAATATTTCTTTACTTCACTGTTCAATTCTATAAAGTAATCCGTTTTCGTTGGAAGAGCTGGAAGTTTTATTCAACATATTGCCCATTAATTAACTACTTTATTTCAAATGCTTCAATGTTAACTCATGAAAAAGAAGACCGTTTTTTAAATAGGACTTTTCGCATAACTTTCTTTTCGAAGCAGCCTTGACTACAATTTGAAATCTTTTGAACTAACTTGGAACGCTTGGAGGCACTATGTAGACTTGTAATAACAACGTCCGATGATTCGAATATTAATTTTCAAGAACCATCGTACTGTGAGTTTTTGTGTTTTCAACTTTTGCAAGGAAAAGAATCACAGTTTCAACTATTCTTCCATATTTTTTCACTTGTTGAAATCCCTTTCTCTTCTGTGCTTTTAAAATTATTTTTACGTACTGTTTTCTATAAAAAAAAAGCTTCGTGTCCGCGCTTGCAAGCAGTTATAATACAAAAAACATATCAACACGGCAGGTGCTGTCCATATTACTGGAAACAAACTAGATAATATAACTGTGGATCCCATCTCACGATTTCAGCTGGAGAAGAAGATTTCATTTTGTTGCACCGCAAGAGTCCCAAAATTTCAGACTATTTTGATATCCATCATCCGACTATTCTAATCTATAGAAAAGAGCTTCTAAGAAAACTATGTGAAGATGTAAATCTTCGCAGTGGCACTTGCTCGCGCTGGACTGCACATGTTAAGGAGCTAGGCCGCATTGTCGCAAATTGTGGGTTTTTTGGGGTATGATAGAATGTCGACGTGTTGGAGCACTTTCCAAGAAAACGAAAAAAATTAGATGCAAAGCAATTGCAAGAACCACGCCATTCTCAAAAATTGATATATATCTTTCTCTAGAAGAACATTGGTGTCAAATTCTACGGAAGCACTTGGGCTATTGTTCTTTCGGTGACTGCAAAACTGTTCGATTTTGTGTGGTAGGTTCTTTTGAACTTCATCACAATGGGTATGATTATGAAGAGTCTGGGACTTAGAAAAGATTCTAACTTCAGCGAGGGATGTTCTCAATTCTGAAGATGTAAATAATTCGCTCAAATATTTTCTGAATATCAATTCGTCTGGAAAGGGCTGTTCATAGAAGGGATTGATTTTTATTACAAAAGAAATTCCGAACCTTCAAGTTACAGAGAACTTTATAAAAACACCATTCAATATCCTAGAAAATTGAATATGATGCAAAGGAATTCATAAAATTACTCTCTAAAGGAATGAAGAAAGATCGGTTGAGTAAATTATATCTTTTGATCGAGACAGTACAATCGGTGTCTATAAATTTGCTGTTTAAGCCTTTAACATATTCCGCAGCGTTGTAAAACGCTGTAACGAATTGCCTTTTTGGATTCAACACATCATTTAACTATTAACGACTAAAAGCTATGTTCAAAGAGAACTTTCTAATTTTAAAGGAAAATCTAGAACGGCAATATAATTTGTTCTTCTAGAAGAGACAGCTATTGAAATGCAAAAAGGTTTTTAACAATTGGCACGAAGAATTTAAATGTCGTCTTCCAAACATCGTTTTCTCAGAGGGAGATGATGATATTGCAGCTTTTCCAGCGATTGTACCATACTACGAAATTTTTTGAATCACCAACTCTTTTTGTTTCACGTATTTTATTTGAATATCAAGAAAAACGTGCAGCCTTTTCTGAACTTTCATAGAACTACCTGGTCTGAGTTTCGTAAAAAATTTCTAAATGCAGCGAGGCACTAACTGAGGACCAGTTTGAGTCACATTGTAAATCAATGATATCCACTTTCACTGACCCTAGGCCTTCAAAAACCGAGAGTACTTGCAAAACTATATATATCCTAAAAAATAGAAAATGGGCAGTGTAATTCACTGTTCAAATTTTCACACTTGGTGCATCCACAACGCAAACTTAAAAGTCTTTTGATTAAATACTAAAACCTCTTGGAAATATCGTTCACCTTCGTGTTTTATAGACTTTTACGTCTTATATCACGTCAAAGTAGAAATGAAAAGATAATCAAGTATTCGTCTTTGCGTACCAAGACTCTAGTCCCATCAAAGGAATTCGATCAGATCACTTCTGTTGAAAAAACTGAAACACTCGGGCCTCTCTAAGTATGCATGTGATGAGCTTAGCAGAGAGATGCCTCCGTCGTTCCCCCTTGACCTAGCTTATGTGAAAAATGAAAAGTTAGATGGAAGCAACCTCAGTGTCACTGCCTCCGTAGTATCACACACACCAACTAAGGAGTATGTGTACTAGAATAGTGCTACGAGAGCACTGTAGTTCGATAATGTAGCAAGTGATCCCGTGAAAGGGGCCTGATGGCTTTCTTGAACTGTACCTACTATAGGTACGGGGACACATATACGTTGTAACGATATCTGGCGGATTTTATAGGCTTTAAGAGAGCTCCGGGCACTCTGTGAGGTAGCAGGGTAGACAGAAAACTCTCTGGTGCTGAGACGGGGGTGGTAGAGCAGTGGTATACGGAGGAGATGTCGCGTCCGCTGGCGACAGGAGGTCAAATGGGAAAGACGCACTCACTGGCGTCTGGGACGGGGACAAGGTATGCAACGCGGCGCTTAGCTAGCGTCAGGGGAATAGGAAGGGCGAATGGAGACGCGCTCACTGGTTTCAAGGACCTGGGGGCGAAGGGGGCGTCGCTCTCACTAGCGACGAGGGACGGAGACATAACACAACGCACGGCGCGTTGTGAGATGGAGGGACGGGTGCGGAACGCGGCGCTACAGCTCGCAAATCGCAGTAGGGCAGGAAGAGGATGAGTTGCACTCTCTGGAGATAGGACGGGGACAGGGCAGACTCACTCACATGCGTCGGATACGGAGGAGATGGGGGAATAGTAGGACCTGGCGCTAAAGCTCGCGCAGTAAAAGGTGAAGTGTTACAGTCGCGCACCGGGGGATTGTTGCAGGAGGACTGAATGCCTGGCATACAACGCATGCTCGCGTGTTGGGACGGTCCAGGGGTCCGGTTTTGCACCTTACTAAACACAACCGGGGCGCGGAAGACGGATGTAGCGGGTAGATCCGGGACGCGGCGCTACAGCTCGCGCAGGAAAAGCTGCTGAGATGGTTGTGTGTATTCAGATGGTCGAAATGAGACGCGACAACGCGCTTCTGACCCTACACTAAAAAGAAGTCTGTGTGTTCGCTATTTCTCCCACGGAGTTTCTACGTACGCTTTTATATTTCGGGCTCTCTGCGTCCGCCCCGTTGCACACGTCGCGCTTTCCCGCGCGAATTTCCCACTTTCCCGCCAGTCGCCGCGTTTGCACCCCTTCCAATCTGGAAAAGTGGTAAAGTAGCGACAAAAATTAAAAGTGACGGTTCGAAAATTTTATTAAAAAACACAAATTACACTTTTGATTTTTGATTAAAAATATTTGCATGTTACACACAAATAAATTTGGCACCAATCACAGCGCATGCACATAAAATGCAACCAACTACAGTGAAATCTGACAATAAATGCCGCACTACCTGCGAATACGGCTAGAAATACGCATAGGCATACGCACACGCATACACATACACATACACATACACATACACATACGAATACGCATACGCATACGCATACATATACGCATACGCATATAGATACGGGTACTGAAACGAATACGGGTACAGATAAATATGCGGATACGGGTGCGGGAACAGATTCATGTACGGATACGGGTACGGGTACTGCTACGACTATTGAGACGGATACCGGCACGAGCATGGGTACGAGTGCGGGTGCAGATACGGATAGGGATACGGATACAGATACGGATACTGACACGTCTATTGATAGAGATACAGATAAGAACACGGATACGGGTTAAGATATGGATACGAACACGGAGAAGAATACGGACAAGGCATTTGACACGGATACCGATATTGTAACAGGTATTAATACAGATACGGATAAATACACGGATAAGGGTACAGGTACGGACACGGATAAGGGTACGGGTACGGGTACGGACACGGATAAGGGTACGGGTACGGACACGGATACGTATAAAGACGCGGGTATGGATACGGATATGGATACGGGTATAAATACGGGTACGAACAGGGACATGGCTATGGATACGTGTAAGGATACGGCTAAATATACAGATATTGACACAGATATTGGTACGGATAGAGGTATGGACACGGATACGAGTACGGGTACGGACACGGATACTTACACAGACGCCTGTACTGATACGGATACGGATAAGGATACGGGTACTGACACGGACATTTATATGGGTACGTGTAAGAATACGGCTACTGATACGGCTACGGCTACAGATACGGACACGAATACGGATTCTGAAACGGGCCTGAAAACGGGTATTTATACGGATACGGATACGGATACGGACATGAAAACGCAACTGTTCATGATAACGGAAACGGAAACCCATACGGATGTGGACACGATTATGAGTACGGAAACGGACAAGGACAAGGACACGGACACGGACACGAAATTAGACCCAGATAAAGCCACTAACACAGACGCACACTCGCACACGCATTAGCACACAGAAACATAGTAGGATGCGCAAATCAACCTGCAATCTAACATGGAAACGTGGGAAGAGATGAGATGTAGACGGAGAGCGACAAGCACACGTACACGGAGGCGGACTTGGACACGCATACGGACAAAAAGTGGACAACGCACACAGGCACAGAGACGGAAACGCACAATCACACGCAAAAGTACACGAAGAAAGTTACGGAGACCGAGACGGAGACGGTGACGGAGATGATGGTGGAGATGGAGACCAATACGCATAGGCACACGGAGACGGAGACGGATACGAACAAGCAAAAGGAGACGGAAAAGGTGACGGAGACGGAAAGGGAGACAAGGACTAAAACGGGGACGAGCAAGCACAGGCACACAGACACGAAAAATAAAGCAGACATGCCAAGGGAAACGGAAACTAACTCGGAAACAAACACGGACACGGACACGGACACGAACACGGACACGGACACGTACACGGACAACGTACACGGAAACGAAAACGGACACGGACACGGACACGGACACGGACACGGACACGGACACGGACACGGACAGTGAGAAAGAGATAGAGAGACGTAGACATATGTGGACACGGACAGAGACACGAAAACGTACAGGGAAACGGTGACCGAAACGCACACGGAGACGGAGACCGACACGGAGACCGACACGGAGATGTATATAGAGACGGTGACGGACACGATAAACGGACACGAAAATGGACAGGGAAACGGACCCGGACCCGGACACGCAGACGGAGACGGTGAAACAGATGATGGCGGAGACAGGGAAGGATAAGCATAGGCACACGGAGACGGGGACGGTGACGGAGGCGGTGACGGTGAAGAACAAAAAGAAGGAGACAGAAAAGAGCACCCACAGGCATACGGGCACGAAAACGAAAGCGCACATGCCCACAGAAACGGCAAAAGACACCCACACGCACACTCAAACGGAAACAGAAACGGAAACAGACACAGATACGGACACGAACACGGACACAGAAACAGACACAGACACAGACATTCGGGCTGGGACGGGGACTTAGAAGGAGAGGCAAAAGCACATGGAGACTGAGACTGAGACGAAGACTGGGATGTAGATGGAGACCGAGACGGAGATGGAGATGTAGACGGGGTGGAGACGGAGGTGGGGACGGGGGTGGGGACGGAGGTTGAAACGGAGACGGAGATGAAGGAATAGAAGGAGAGGCAAATGCGCAAGGAGACGGATATGGAGACGGGGGAAGGTGACGGAGATGGAGATGTAGACGGAGAAGGTGACGGAGA
>JAVCKV010106602.1:0-10842 GCA_032274145.1 Herpochondria borealis | reverse complement strand
TATGGAAAATAGTATAAATAGTGCGAAAAAATCCAATCTGGATAAACTTCTGATACAGGCAGCTTCCGAAAACCCATTCTTTCTACAACAATCCCGACTTTTAACACTGCAAGTACTATGCAGAGGCAATGGAGCGACAAGGAAAACCGGAATTCAGTAAGACACACATTGTTGATCTACGCAGTCATGCGATGATGGCGTTGCTAGATGGACACGTACCAAACAGAAACACAGATTGGAAGCCGTAGGTAGAAGTAAGAGGGCTCCGATCCCTACTTCAAAAGTTTTAAATAGTAAAATATGTTAACGTAAAACGACTTGAGTTTTTAAAGAAGCATACCGACCGTAAGTAGAACATTTTGTCCTTTAATGACCTCACTTTGTCAAGATTACTACCTAACGATAAAAATGGAAAGCGCTACGCTTCTGAAGGGTAGATGAAACATGTAAAGAGGTGTTTTTATCGTTTAGAATAGCGATTTGCAATGCTGAAGCCGTCAATGGTATCAGTATCCATGTCGTCCTCACCGGATAGAATAGCTCCAAGAGCATAAACACGGTCTTCAAATATGTATTCGATCTGCAGCTTATCCGCATCGCTACCTTCCGCCTTTTTTTACATTAGAAGCTGTGAAGGTCACTGCTTCTTCACTGGGTGGGTCTCCGATATCACCAAGCCCCCCACTGTCGGGGATATCTTCGTTCCTTTTATTCCCGTACTTGCATTTACTTTCTAGCCCCCATCATGTTTATCGTCACGAATATTGCGGCCACGATCTCCGTCCCCATCTTTATCTGCGCCTCTAATACCGAACTTGAGCCCATCCGTCTTCGCACATGGTAGTGAGTAGAAAGAGTGTACTTGGGGCGGTTGTATTGTACTGTTCTCATTGAATGATATATTACCCCCATCGCGAAGTACTCGTTATCCGTTACATGCGCTCTCGTAGACGTCACATAAATATGCGCCCGCGCACATAGCTCCACTTCATCTACAGCACCATTTTCAGCGTACCTACTTTCAGCACCGGTATGCGTGAGATGCCCATGTGCAATATATACACTATAGGGAAGAATGACCAACTTAGAAATTTCCAATGACGCACCGACAGAACGACGGGGTCGTTCCGAGTGTCGCACGTACTTTTGCGACCCGCCCGCAATCCGTAACGGCATCAGCGTCCTACAGGTGACCATCATAAAGTAACTTTCAATTGACACGTCCTCTGGTACGGGGAAGTCGTTTTTTGGGGCTTTTCGGGGACAATTGTTCCCCGTAGATAACAACTTGCTCCCCATCAGGGAAATGAAAAGAAGATGCGGAGATGCCTCTTTTCAAATACACAGATGGGACAGGAGTACAAACGACCACACGTCCAACACAGCCCTGAGTGTGTCATATACATTCTGCTGCTTTTTGGACTCGCACTCGTCCAAAAGCAGGGCAGTTGTACTCTGGACACGCGTTGAACTTGCCGCCCGGTCCGCTTCATCCCGCTGGGCATTACCTTTTTTTTTATATGCCTCGCCAGAACTTGGAGCTTGTGTCATTGACGGTTTCCTTGAAGTTCCTTTCCCAATAGTCGAACAGGGTAGCCATTGGCGTAGACCACAGTTTCGTGAACGAGTATTCATCGAAATACGGCCGGTCAAACAGAAACGGGTCCGCCATACCCTCAAACAACGTTCACCTGTGCCCTTCTAAATTGTTCCGATGAAAACTGAACAGCTTACCCTCGTACAATGCCGTCTAAGACCGCGTAGAGTCCCTAATCATCCAATCCCAGGCTTCCTTCTTCCCTGCTGGTGCCGCAGGCTTTCTTTTGGTGAAATCCAGGAAACGGGCCCACTTCCAGCTGATATCGATGAGATCACGAACCGTGTCCGTTGTGAGGAAATGCATGGCCTGATGGCCGTCCGGCAAATTTACCGCCTGTAAATAGGAATGGACTTCTTGTGTGATGCGCGAAGCGACCGCAGCACTCATGCGTGGCAGTCGTCCTGTTTCGCACCACTGCGGTAGATTTCTTTAGTGCAGGGCGCAAGTTGGGTGAAGCCCGGGGATGGGCCGTCGTACCTGACATCTTCTACCTTATGTTGCTCTTCTTTCTCCTTGGTAATAGTTTCGGTAGCCAGTGGCTTATTCCGTATGCTTTGGCGTTCCAGCTTTGCCGTAATAGCTGCTCCGAATCTGCCCAACGCTCGTACAATTGCGGAACTTTTTTGTGCCACGCCCTTTCTTACGAGATGCTGAACTTTTTTTCTTAGCTTTGCGGCTTACATAACCCACGGTGGGTGGCGGCGGGTTGAAGTACTTGGTGAGCTTGTTTTGAACTCTTTTGATACGCTTATTGTCCGCACTTTGTTGCAGGGCAACACGGAACATGGCGGCCGTACGAATGAAGGTCTCAGGGATAGTACAAAGGCCTCATAAATGCTTTCTTCTTTTGCATAGAACTCAGTGTGCGTCACGTAAGTACGGTGTGTCCAACGTAGATCGGTGAACTTATTTTGAAGACTTGCGACGTACTCGTAGAAGAGTGACTCATGTAAAGCTCCTTTCCGTTGCGGATGCTGAACGTGGGCCGTGAAGGCGCTGAAGTAGAGAAAACCACCGTCGCGCACCAACGTTCGGTACCGTCTGGTATCGAAATGGACCATGGTCAGACGTCCTGAACGACCACTCCCACCGAAATTCCTTGCCGAGGAGGACTTCCCTGCACTTCGTTTCTTACGGGGAGGTTCCTTGTCTTATAGAGGAACTTAATGCTCCTTAAATGCGGTGATTTACGCCGCAGAACCATCCAAACGATTCAGAAGTTGCGCAGCGCGCCAACAGAACGTTTCCCACGAGATCCCAGAAACTTCAAGTTCCACAGATCTTCCACAATGTCTTCAGCTGTGATTTTTCTCACCTCCTTCTCGTGATCCTTCCTAAACACATTGGATTTTTCAGAGACCGCTTTCACTACGCTAAATAACGAATTATCCACCCTTACAATGCCGTTTTTCTTATTGGCATTAGAGGACATCTTCAACATCTCACTGTCTGTCAATTCCTTTTCAACACGATTATTCGTGACACACACATCAACCACTCCAGTGTTTTTGACGAAACTTATATTGGTCCGGAGTAGTTCGGTGATGAGCCTCTTACGATTCCGCCCATCTACCAAAATATTCCTGTAACCATTCACCAAGTCTCCTTCCTTGAACAAATGGTACACAGGGGCGTTCATGGCCGGGTTGTCAGCACGTCAATGGCGGTGACTATGAAACCATTCGTCCACGGCTGATAACCATAGTCCATGATTCTCTGTCTGAGATTCTCCACGTTCGTTGTAGACCTGTCTCGTAGAGTTATGTCTGTCTCTTCGACTGATCTCGAATCACAAAGCACGATCGTATTAGATTAGTCGTTGGTGTTGAAACTAGTTGCCTTGAACGACTCCCCTTCATGGTCAGAGGCCTCCGGGTTACTCCCGACTGCGTCTTGCGGCTCCATTTCAGGGTGTCCTTCCCCAGGTTCTGATGTCGGAAAAGTGGGGTTCTCCACGGTATTCGGGGTATCCGTAAATGCCTTTTGCGAATTGCTTGCTGCATTTTTCTGCGCAGCTGCGCCCAAGTCGTTTTCTCTGTTGCTTTCAGGGCCTACTTGGATTAGACAAAGAGTCGCCGGTCCTCTACTAGGAAGGATACGGGCACTCTCGGGATTCGCAGTGGATATCTCGCTAGATTGCGTCTTCGCGTCTGTTCCTGTGCCGTAACTGGCCTTCCCAAAGGACGCCATGGTTGTGTATTTTAATTTCATGTGGACTCTTGTATGATTGTATTTGAAGGAAGTTTGCGGTTGATGCAGTCCTGTGGCGAAAGTTTGGAAAGGTTTTGGGAGCGGTCGTGTGTGTCACGGTAGGTTTACGTCGTAAGGGGGTGAGAGAAGGGAAATATGCGATAGCGTTGAAGTCGTCCGGAGGTGGTGCAGGTGGTCGGTTGTGGACAACTTTTACTCTTTTATGACTGTACTTGACGGATGCAGTACAACACGCCGCCCTCTTTATCATCTTTCTCTTTCCGTCCCATTTAAACGTGCATTTCGCTCCCACGCGTTTATGCTCCAATTGAATTATATGTTCCCTTGGTCGCCCGCATCCCTTTTTACATTGCGCGCTCTAAGCTAAACTTCCTGTCGCCATACAGATTCTTCCCACCTCAGTGAAGTTTCAGGAGATTACAGTCCGTTACGTAGATTTTTCGTCATCAATGGTCCTTCCAGATATGCTAAATCCCCACTAATTGACAGGAAAATGTTTGCGTGCGGATCGTCGGGGCGAAGGTCACAAAAAATGACTCGATTAATAGCTATTATTTGTGTCATTATTAGTGGCCTTCGTCCCGAGTACTATTTCGGTAATTTTAACTCTTCAAAGTCAGGCACACAATCAAAGTATTTCTCGCGCTTTGCAACAACCCCATAACCTCCACCAACCGTCCACCACAAACAAAATCGCACATTTCCATTCCCTCAGCCCCTCAAGACGCACCCCTACCCGTGACACACACGACAGCTCCCAACATCTTTCATAACTGCCGCTACAGGACTGCACCAACCGCACACTTCCGTCAATTAAAGGCATACAAGATTGCAGGAGAGCATTGAAAAACACAAGCATGCGCCAAGTCCAACTCAAGCTTCGCTTCTGTAAAACCAGCTGAGATGGTCTGTGAGGAGAACAACTCACCACGGCGATATGTTTCACCAACCTCCTCACGGCATTGTTCATCTCCGAATCATTCACGGAGGAGTTAAACACCCAGTCCACCACGACTTCGGAGATTACATCAGCAACAGAACGCGCCCCTTCGAAGGAGGCAGAAGATGTTCACAAGTCTCTTCAGCAGATAATTGGCCGGCTTCAGAAGCTTTCAAAGGACCAGGGCATATCAGACAACAGTAAAACTGTCCAGGCCACGTTTGAGGCTTTTGTGACTGAACGGAGCACGCCCATGTCTCTACAGAACATCCGCGCTGCTCTAGCTACTGCTGTGTACTTCCAACGGGATTCTCTCGTCCGTGAAGAGTAGATGTTTTGGGTCATGCAGAAGAAAGCTCCAAGAAAGTTCTACGTGCAAGTTCCTATCTCAGATTTTGAGTCCGCTCAAGGGGACACATGTACTTGAGCTTGAAGTTCCCACAAACTTCTAGGCACGCCTTTTTCTTAATGCTCTACTGTTAATTACGGAACGTTCTACGTACAAGAAGAGAAAGAAAGAGTCTGAATCGCCTGTACTTGACACTGGCAAGTGGTACAATTTTGGGACGCTAGTGGGATACGGACTCCATACTGTGTCCCGATGCTGGGACATTGTCGCGTAAGGCATGAAAGTGGAGTGGGCTGGGACTCTCTACGAGCCATACGTTAAGAGTAATGAGAAAAATGGTTTCTTACGTGCAAAAGAAGACTCTGAAAGAGTTTGGAGAAGGCATGCTGACTGAATTGGAGACCAAACTACAATCGAACCGTGCAGAACAAGCTGATTCCTCGTCCACCACGATTCGTTCCGACATTTTTAATCTACTCGCAATGTTTCTACAAGACGTACAGTGTTCAACGACGAACAATAGGCTGTACTTTGCGGACTAACAAACAACTATGCGGTTCATGGGTCCGTTTCTCAGGTTCGCAGGAAGAATCCCAATTCACATTTCGACGATACCGCAAGACGTTCTACCACGACTTGGATATATCCGAAAGCCGCAGACATCAAATGCACGTCGCAGCAGTGATGTGTCCGATTCGGATGACAAGGCCGACGACGACGAGATCACTCCTCCTGACCCTCCCGTACGTAGTGTAAATTTCAACACAAGTGTGAACAAGGCCCTCAAGCCTGTTGAGACGGAAATTCAAAGGTATGCTAAAGCCTTAAACTGCGGATATAGCTGCCTCATTGAAAAGTTTGGAGAGAGCGAAGGCCAAACTTTTAGGTACAAGGCAACGTTAGTCATTGCCGACCCCCTCCCCGCCGCCCTTCCCCTTCATTACACGCATCGCTTGGAATCTCCCGTTCTCTTTGTATCACGAACTTCCAGCTTCGAGATGGCAGAAGTGGTCAAGTACATCGAAAAGGTACTAGCACCAAGAGGAAATGGATTTCTGTTCCTCTCGTCTCTTCAGTTCGCCGACTGGCATCAAGCTTTGGTTTGTTACAGACGTGATGGACCACCAGCCAAAGAATTTCAAAGGTACAGTCGCAGACGTCGCAAGGGCCAAATCTACATGGCAGAGGAAACTGGACAGGTTTAAGTACGCAGGCAAGGCAAGTTTTCGTCAAAGAGGCACAAGTCGTTCGACCACACCAATACATGTGAGACGACCATCCACTTCTGGAAACCGAATGGAACGGTTCAAGACCAACATGTTGTTCAGTACAACGCCCAATGTTTCATCCAGAACACTTACCCACTTCATTGCAATGTGATGTCCAAGGTACCTGATGTCGTGCTTACTGAAGCAGTTTGGTACTGGCCGGGTGGGGAAGACAGTTCACTTCGCATGCTGTGCCCGAAACAGAAGTCCATACTTCTCATTGTATAGTTTATTGCACAGTACACGAAACCTGGGGACTTAGTTGTGGACTTCTTTGGTGGAATGTTTTCTGTAGCCAAGGCCTGTCTGGTACTACAACAACCTCGGCTGTTTTGTGTAAGATCAATTCAGAGTGTGTCAAGATTGCCTCCAAACCGCTGTTGCGCAGTTACGAGGAGCTAATTCTGCGTCATCAATGTCCCATTCCAACCGGTGAACTTTTCAAGGTGCATGCCAAATCCTGTACCGTGTATTCATACGGGATTCACTCGGCGTGGGGCGCCGCAAACTCTATTTGCGCGTACCAGCAGGCACGGATTAGAAGCAGAAGTTTCCGCACGCGGTTTACTACTCTGCAGGTATACTTACCGACAACCAGGCTTTCTCAAGCCGATAGATCAACAGTGTACCTCATGGATTCCACAGCCAAACTCAGGCGTCATTAAATTTCCAAAGTCTTATACAGATGAAACTGGCGTCTACCAAAACTTTACAAGCAGCAGCAAGATTCGACATCAAAAAGCTGTTAATGGTATCTTCGCAGCCATTAGCTTTGGGAAAGCTAAAACAATCATGTCTTACTTCGTTTCTCTCGTATATTCGGACCTTTCCCAGTTTTCGAAAAGCGCGAAGATCTACGGGCCCGGCTTTATGGCTGTATCAGTTTCAAACTTCATGAAGTACTCCATGAGAACAACTATCACCGTCAAGCTTCCCGAGCAAACGGCACCTCTAATGGCTTACATTGCTGCTGCTCTAATTTTTCCGGATCGTTTCATCAACGCCCCTACAAACCTTGCGGACGATGAAGAGCGCGAAACTACTTTTCCAACTACACAACATCTATTTGCAGAGGTAGAGTTTTTTGAATGATTCAAGGTACAAGGGCAGGCCTATTATCTTACAACTACATAAAAATTCGGGCTATTCGAAACAGAAATATGGGAGAAGATTAATACGCTTTATATGGTAAATTTTATGAGATGCTGGAAGAATTCAGTGCTGCGAATGACTAAAAATAGTTGCGAATGAGATGAACCCCGGTGAGTACGATGAGTAGGAAACATTCCTCTTCTGAGTCGGAAGATCCGGATATTGAAAGTGTAAGTGGTATTGGAATTGGTAGTGCTAGTGAGGACAAGACTAGTGTGAAAGATAATTAGTATGGGTCTGGAGAAGATTCATCACGAAAAACTAGCTTACGATAAAACAGCTCACATACTTTTTAAAGGTAACGATGCAAGAAGTAAATTTATGTGCCCTCTCCAACCTATAGACTTCGAAATGTACGGGAAAATAAGTTGTAGTACAGCACCGGCTGAAATCATATTTTTATCGATATTTAAATCGTTTCCCGGTACGTGCTTCGAAGAATGAAAGCTTCCCCGAAGTGGGAAAATTTCAACCATTTTTGAGATGCAAACCTCGTAATCAAAATTCGTATTGGGTGTCAGTACGTAAGGAGGAATTAAATGAATATAAACGTATGGGAATAAGAAAGAAAGGGTGACCGCACAATTACGTTCACACTTAGTTGCAAGAATGATCTGAAGATAATACCGAAAAAATGACACCGTTCTGCTTCTACTGGGAGATCTGGGTACTTTCTGATCTCAAATACTGCGTGCTTCAATACGCGCAGGTACACACTCGTTCACAACGACAAATTACACGGCGATGGCATGTACCGGAATTAATGTGGTTACAATTCCATGGGAGCCACAACTTGAAGCGATAATCAGCCTTTTGCAGTGACAATTACCAAAATATCGGTATTTTGAATATGTGCCTGACATAGCAGTGTTCCGTCGCAACGCAAAGTGGTGGCGAGGCACATATATTAGTGACATATGATTTTCGTGGAAGAATACAGTTGCAAAACAGTTACGAACGGTAAAGCACGCTCGCGAAAATAACAACGCGAACCCCCGAAAATTCATGTAAGTAAATCCGTGGATGAAAAACATCCAAAAACATCCAAAACATGGAACAGAAAATCCAAAAAACTCCAGACTTCCACATGTTGGAAGCTTTCCGGATGCTACACATTCAGACTTTCATAGCATGGAAGAATTTTTCCAGCCAGAGGGACACAGACGAGTTGATAATTGTAATAGAATTCTACAGTTCGGTCGTGCGGTTGTGCAATTTTTTATTCTCCAGAAGAAGAAAAAATTGAAGAAATCGACTACTCCGAAAGCCGTTTCTGTGCTAATATCGCTAGTAGCAACGTAGGAAAACAAATGAGTTGACCCAGAATCAAGCGACCAAGTAGTGTCCTGAAATCCTGAAAAAGAGCATTATGACCGAATTCATTGTAGATCAGACCAGTCAATAATTGAAACGGCAGCCGATTTGATCAATTGTAAATGAATTAATATTCATGCGGACACTTCGAAACCGAGCCATGAACAAAGCAAGGTTATTTTTTAGTGAAAGAAACTGCATTCAGGCGTGAAATGTAATCTTGGTGCGTAAATAATGTTCATGTTCATGCGTTTCTAATGTTCAAAATTTTTCTTTAAAAGGGAAATGGGAAGATTTTTTATTGTCGTGTTTGATAATTCAGATGGCCTGATGGCCGAGAGCCGCATTGGGAACCAATGGCCCCTCAACGAATAACCCCTGAAAGTAGTCCATACATCTCTTCGATACTCGCGTCGCGCGCGTACGCGAATATTGTACCCGAAGTACCCCAATCGCTGTCAGACGGCCTGATCTACATTGCCCGTTCTAATCGCAGCCATAATTTTGTCCCTTCTGCCATCTGCGAAAAGTACTTCAACATGCAGGCTGAGGGTCAGCGCAAGCGCCGACAACAGCCGGCCGGCTCGGGCGACTCGTTGAGGGTCTGCAGATTGCGACCAGTCGATAAAGAATCGTAGACGGCGCGCAGCATCCGCGCGTTCCACGCGCGCAAGCATTTCGAGAAGAGCTGTATCAGAAGCGTCGTCGCACTTTGCGACATGCCGACCCGTAAGTTGAAAGTAGAGTAATACGTGCGGGAGCAAGATGGTGTGGACATGCGCGGTTCCTAACGAGACGGGCGCTCAGGTTGATCGGCCTCATGGGAGAGGAAGAGGCGCCGAAGGCGCCTCGTCGGATGGAGGTGGGCCTGGGTCCTTTGCTCGTCAGCGCCCTTCTGAACAATCCATGGAGGGCCTGCCGGGTGGGTTTGCTCAGGTAGGGGCTACGCGTGTACCGATGTTCGAGGTGCTCGAGAGTCTCCCAGGCCTACAGATCCCACTTGACCTGCTCATACGGCAGGGCAAAGCCACGACGCTGATGCGTGAGGTTTTACAGTGCGTAGCGGGGTGGGCGGGACGTCAAGATCCAACGGATAGTACATGGATATGGAATCGGGCTGGAAACCGCGTCGCCGTTGGGAGGTCCTTGCGTATGGAGTGGCTCCAAGAGCGCGTGATTGCGTTACAAGACCAGGTGGCTTCGCTGGAGAGGGAAAATCGTCACCTCACTGCGGATAGAGACGATTCCAGGAACGGTCGTGGTTTGTTTCAGTGTCACCGTGGCCGCGGGTATCCTCGCCATCAGCGTCGTGGTCGATATGACGACGACGTCGGAACGGACCGGTCGCGCCCCCGTACACAATGGAGGGAACGAAGATAACGGGGCGACCAGTATCGTGGCAGACTGTGGTCGGCGTACGCGGGGGGATTGGTACACTCTGCAATCATCATAAACTGAAGTCGCGCTTCAGCGCTACGTAGAAAACTTGTATCGTCGCGTCTCATCCATCATCAGTAGCCTCGTCGTGCCGCACTTCGGGTGAAAGTCGCGCCAGGGGTGCGACGAGAAGGCGCGTCGGGGCGGTTGTGCGGGTTGGTACTGATGTGCAATGCTCATGGTGCGTGGTCTTCGCTTTCACGCGTGCCTCGACGTGCCACACGTCGGGTGGGATTTGCGTCTTCGGCGTGACGTGCCTACGCGGTGGCACAGGGTCGAGGTGAGCGCGCACGTTTCGCAAGTTTCTATAAAGATAGTAGAGAGCGGCGCAGTAGTAGTCTCTTGCAGGAACCCGCCGGCGCGCTGTGGGGGAGTCGCGCCGTCGGCGCGACGTACAGCGCGTCGGAGGGGGAAATGTGGTGCTTCGCTGATGCGCTCGCGGTGGTGGCGTCGGTGGTAGTCGTGGGGGGGAAAAACGGAGGTTGTAGGTGTGGGCGAGAGGGGAGGAGTGGGGTGCGCATTGTTCGCGTGGCGAGCGATTTAGCTCGTACGCGCCGGGCCGTTCCACGTG
>JAVCKV010106492.1:0-20131 GCA_032274145.1 Herpochondria borealis | reverse complement strand
CGGGGATCTTTCGAACATCGTTCCATTGGGGGTGCCAACTTTCACACTTTGAAACATATTGGGATCAAGAGGCTAGGACAGTTAGCTTGTTTGTTGTTGTTGCCAGAAGCAGATAGTTGAAGTTATACTGGACTATTACTGCTGTATCATTTCCTACATTAGCGGAGCTGCAAAGAATCAAAAGCTGCTCTTCTGTACTCGTAGTATATATCAAGTATCGTTCACTTGCTGCTGATTGCATTCCTTTGAAGCAGTTTTGTGTAGATGGGTAATTCCGGATCACAGGACAGGCAGAGGCGATTGGCTACAAGAATTCTACCAGATAATAACGCCAAGTGAGGTGGCGCAACGCAACCTACGCATGCGAACGTTGCGTGAAGTTGGTGGCTGGTGTAGTCTGTTCTACAGTATGATGCGGCCATGGGAGATAAGCAAGAAGTAGGGACCTACCATATCAAATACGACAATACAGCGACTGCTTGTATGGCTGCTATCTAGTAGCGTGTAGCTTCAAATACACAGTTCAAGCGATCGTTAAGATGTCTCGTCACTTGTTCACGCTCTCTCTTTGATCACTTTAGACTACTAAGACTAATACCTACCTACATACCTACTAACCAACCTAACCTGGTGCATCATACCACCGGTGCATATACAGATAAAGAAGCGTACCTCTCTACTCTAGTGGGTCGATAACCTCTAGTAGGTTTTCATCTCGACTCTCTTCTAGTGGAGGACAAGTACATGTAGTACATGTACATTATGCGCTACGATAGCTACCTTCACGAGTACAAGCTACTGGAGTATAGTTCCAGTTCGTGAATAGTGCGTGACAAACGCGACAAAGGGTTGTATAACCTTTGTGTCATAAATGCTTGTTGTCTTTTATACGACAATTCGGTATTGACCAACCCACACTCTTGCAAAGGAATGATCCGTTTTACCAAGGAATGCATACTAGTTGGGCAATTGGACAATTCTCAACTGGACCAGTCTATCCAGTATGAGTATTTGTTTATCCTGTGGCAAGTTGCAGTTCGCAAATACTACACCAAAGAGTCTGTTGTGACTTACTTTCGGATAGCTACCCAGTGAAGCAATGTCAAGATATCGTTCAGTTCGTTAAATCCTTTTCCGACCCTCCATTCCGGTTAAGTAAAAGTCATTCATTAGGCCTAAAAGTTCAATGCAAACCCAAGAAGTTCAGTCACAAGACGATTTGTAACTACAATTCTCACTCTGGATTAGGACCAGTGTACAAGCACTATGTGTCTTGTAGTGACTAACATGTGTCGTGGACTACTTCACGACATGAAGAATTATGCGGCAGCGACATGTCGGGGATCTTTCGAACATCGTTCCATTGGGGGTGCCAACTTTCACACTTTGAAACATATTGGGATCAAGAGGCTAGGTTAGCTTGTTTGTTGTTGTTGCCGGAAGCAGATAGTTGAAGTTATACTGGACTATTACTGCTGTAGCATTTCCTACATTAGCGGAGCTGCAAAGAATCAAAAGCTGCTCTTCTGTACTCGTAGTATATAACAAGCATCGTTCACTCGCTGCTGATTGCATTCCTTTGAAGCAGCAACTGCGTCATGACGACGACAACCAGCAATGAGTTTCCTGACTGGACTGTTCCAGCAGCAGCAGGAACTTCATCATTACTAATAGACGAGAAAACAAAGACCAAAAAGACCAAAAAAATCAAGAAGAAATCAAAGAATAACAACAAGAACAAGCAACAAGTTCAACTGCGGGATGAAGCAGATGTACATGTATCTCCATCCACAACGGCGACTACGATGATGAGTTCTGTATTCTCAGAAGAGCTAGCGTTGAAAGCACAAGACGATATTCAGCGACGAAAGCGTAAGAAGCAAAAGCGACAATCAAAAGCTGCAGCTGCAGCTCAACAACAAGGAGGAGAATCCACAACGGAAGGAGTGGTGCCCGTTCTTCATCCTCCTGCAAAGAAGACATCCAGCAATACTACTACTGGTACGAGAATACTTCTTGATGAAATGAACAACTTCTCAGCAGCAGATTTGTTTGATCGCAAGCTGACGCCTGAAGAGAAGCAAGCTTCGTTGCAAAGTGTTGAAAAGCAAAAGGATGACAATGCTTCTGTAGGCTCCAACGAGTCTTCGATATTCTCGTCTCATCCCGTTGCTGCTACCAAACGATCCCCCACGTCGTCTCCTGTTCACAACAACAACAGCAACATGTACGATCGATCCAGCATGTTGGAGGATACAGACTCCTATGTAGGAGGCATGAGGGGGCGATCTGATGAAACCATTGCAACCTTTGGAACACTCGTCAAGAATAAAAATGGCGACGAGGATGAAGCTTGGAACAATTTTGCCTCTGGAAATGAGGAAAAGTTGCCTACCAACATGACGATTCCAATGGCGATATCTGCGAAAAAGAAATCGCGTCGCAAGTCCACCACCTCAGACGAACGCAAACCAGCCGCAAAGACTACGTCTGCGTACAGGAGGTCATGGGATGACTTTGTCACGACTCAAAAGCCGAGTCGAGACAGCGCTGTGTTTAGTTCGAATGATGCAATCTCTGGGTCTGGAAGATCAGGGTCTCATTCCAACTCGAACACGCATTCCCATTATTCAGCATCTGCCCACTCGTCATCGGCTCGATCAGGTCACACTGGTAACAGAAGCAAGTCGTCTGGAGAATCATCATCTTATGCTGCTCGCAATCATGTCATGCAGAGAGATGACGTCATGGAGACGAGAGATGATGGTTTCAGGGACAACTTTTCTCCAGTCCTGTCGGCAATCGAGCAGAAAGCAGCCATGATGAATACTCTTGATGATGATTATCCAGATTATCCAGAAGCACCTACTAATCAAGCAGAAGAACCCACGGAGCCAGCACCCCTGTCCGACATGTTGGTGTCCTATCTCCAGTCCATGGGCACCAGCAAACGAACTGCAGCCAACATTGCCGCTAGCTTTACACAAACACAACAACAAGGTGAGGCTGCTACTTCTTCGCCACAGCAAAACACGTCATCACGTCGTGCTTCGTCGCACTCTTCTGGATCACCATCACAGGGTGCACCACAAGGTGGTCACTTGTCTGCCAGAGAACCAAGCTCTATTCGAGGAGCAGCAATAAGACCTGACAACACGAGCAGAAGGGGAACAAGTCAAGAGGGACGAAGCAGCGGTGCTCGCAGATCACGTCCACCAAGTTCCGGCATTATGTACGAGCGAGCACAACAGCCAGGAGCCGTACCCATGGAAGGTAGAGCCTTTGGTGCACCACGACGACCCAACTTGCCAGATCCAAAGAAGAAAAAGAGGGAGGGAACCATTGCATCCCTCCCGCCTTTGGATGATGAACCCAGCCATTTGGTGCAAGCCACTGCGGTAAAAGACGATTCGACGGCTCCCATTGTCTATGCAGACAGCACTCCTCTGTCGTTTCGAGACCTATTGAGTGACAAGTCTATTCGTCGCCGACTCCTTCTCGTGGCCTTTTTGATAGTCACGGTCGTGACCATTTCCGTGTCATTGGTTGTTGTGCAGGGCGGATCATCGAATGATGACATGCTTCAGGCAGAGACACCGTCGCCGACCGCTGCTCCGTCCACGTCGCCCACATTTATATCTCCAGAAGTACTGCAGTTTGTGTCTGAGATTTCTGGAGAGGATGCGGTCAATGACCCACAGAGCGCTCAATTCAAAGCGGTTGGATGGATGTCCACTTTCGACACGACTGTCGATGGCTATGGTGACTTGTTTGCGCAACGGTACACCATGGCCACGCTCTTCTATTCATTGGGTGGAGAAGAGTGGCTCGAACAGGACCAATGGATGAATCCTACCAAGCACGAATGTGACTGGAGTGAGGCCGTCTTTTGTGTGGTGGATGGTACCGGTCGGAGGCTTGTGAGTGGGTTGGATCTGACACGAAATGGTATGTAATACATCTGGCTGCTCTTTCCTTCTACTTCTTCTGTATGTTTCACTAACCAGAGATGATGATTCAACCCATCAGCACTGCGAGGTCAACTACCCGAGGAATTGAGATACATTCCAAAGGTTGAGTTCCTTCGCCTCTCCAAGAATGGCATCAACGGTACTCTGCCAAGTGGCATCTTTTCTCTTCCAAGCCTGAGTGTTTTGGACGTCAAGGACAACCAAATTACGGGGTCGCTGCCCTCCAACATTGGAGAAAAAAAGAGTCTCGTGTTTTTTGACCTACACCACAACCTCATGACGGGTTCCATCCCACACGGCTACTACGACTTGAGCTTGTTGCGAATCTCTGACATCTCCACAAATCAGTTTAGTGGCACCATTTCGACTCAACTTCTCAACCTTCGAGTCTTATCCAAATTCAACGTTGGATCAAATCTCTTCTCGGGCAGTATCCCCGACTTTAGAGACTTTGAAGAGGAATTCATACCAACCTTTGACCACATTGATTTGAGTGACAATCTCTTAACTGGAATTCTGCCGTCATGGATGCTTGGCCTCGTGTCACGGCAAGAGATTATTCTCAACAACAATTTCCTGTCGGGTCCAATCTCGGACCCCTCCAGTGCTGCCATTGCAGAGTTTCTCGCCGATCCTACAGTCCTGGACAATGCCAAGCTCAAGAAAGTCGATTTTTCCAACAATGAATTCACGGGAATGCTTCCTGGTTGGGGAGGCTTGCTGCCAAGTCTACAGGTACGATCGTAACGATCCTTCGTTCGTTTGCGTCCTCGGTGTTTGTAGAAACGTGTTGGCGCGCATACTATTGTTATGACCAACCTCTCATCTGACCTACTGCTTTCCACTTTCAATCATTATCAGTACATTGATTTTTCCAACAATAAATTCACTGGGACGCTTCCGTTTGGATATCTTCTCGGCAGAAAGCTGTTTGAGGGATTGGAGACGATGCGCGTTGCGAACAACCTTCTCACTGGTACATTGTCAAGCATTATTCCAGACCAGATCAGAGAAGTAGACTTGCAAGGAAATGATTTCTTTGGCGAAGTTCCTTTTGATATCGAGGAGTTTACCAACTTGCAATTCGTGAAACTCGACAACAACAAGAGGCTGGTTGGTGATATCGAAGCTTTGCTCAAGAGCGTCGTCCATCTAAAGACCTTCAGCGCTCGCAACACCGGCATGACTGGTAGACTGAACGGGAATGATTGGGAGAGCCTCACCAACCTGGAGATTCTTTCTCTGTCAGATAATGCGTTTCAGGGCACGATCCCCCCCGAATGGGGACAACTAACGGCATTGAAGAAGCTTTCGTTGGCGTCTAACGGGTTCACAGGTTTGATTCCTTCAACACTGGGACTGCTGGATGATCTAAACGACTTACAGCTCCACAACAACACTTTGGTGGGTAGCATTCCGACCGAGCTTGGTATGTTGGGCGTCGAGGTCCTCACGTTGGCCAACAACAGTTTACTGGGTAACGTCCCCACCGAGCTAGGAAGGCTCGCTGGTCGTCTACGGGTGCTCACATTGTCTGGGAATGGTCGACTACGAGGAACTGTCCCGGAAAATTTGTGCAGCGTACCTGGAGCGAACTTCTCGTGGCCTGACATTGGGTGTCAGCTTGAGTGCAGCTGTTGCGTCAATGGTGCTGGGTTTTGCTCGGAGAATGAACCATCGAACACAGACACTAGAAATGCCTTCAACCGTGGGACAAGGAATTTGCGTGGATGATCCCGTTTCTATGGAGGCAACGGTCGTCTAGTGCAGGGGCCGAATTGCGGGAGCAACTACATATTGGCTCATGGTTGCCGCGCCGAAGAGCTTTTTTGTCGCACCAAGTGAGACAGTCCAGACACTACTTTGTTTTCCCAGCAGGAGGTATACACTTCGAGGCAGCTTCACGGATTATCGTAGGTCAAAGTTGATTTCCTGCATGTCGTCTCTTCCTGCTGTATTTGCCGTATCAGCCTAAGGGGTATAAGGCTCTCAAGCTCGAGTGCTGATAATCAGTCAAGAGCAGTTAGTTTCGAAAAGCTCATCGGGTTCGGCCCGCTCTTAGTCAAAATCTCCAGCATATCCACTTCATCCATCATATAGTCAACAACCTCATCGCTGCTTTGAGCCATCCTTCCGCAAATTCCACCCGTTGGCATGAAGCATGTAGCCGGGATCCCAATCAGGATCTCGACTCTCCATTGCCCAAAGAGCAGAGTCGATTGTTTCAGCATAATACTTTTTTGGCCAATTCGTGGTCTCAACGTAGCAAGAATTGCATGCGCTTGCTAGTAGCTTAACGCAGCTCTGCTGGACCTCAAAATTGTGATCCTGTACGAACTTTTCCATGACACAAACTTTCCATGACACAAACAATAATGGGCATATTCCATCTTGTGCAATCATCTCGTCCGTGAGGGACCATCTTCGTAGCTTGTCGATGCCGCTGATCACCTCCTTCTGATTTTCCTTGGAAAGCTCGATGTCGAGAATATCACGAACCTCTGCGGTGCGTGCTCCGCGTTCTTCGGGGGTTTCCATTGTTTCAGCAACCTCATCGTCGTTCTTGGCAGACAGCAACCATCCCGTATGCACTTGATTCTTCGTGGTACGCATTGTTGGCAGGGCCACCAACGAGAAGGCCAAACAGTAGCCGAGAAGACAAACTGGCAAAGCAATTAGAAAACCTTGTTTGGCTCATACGATTTGTTGGCCTGACAGTTGATAAAAAAGCCAATCATTGTCATCCTCCAATATTTTTCAGTCAGAACAAGATCTAGATTTCAGAATTTGACGTGAACCAAGATCAGACTTGTACTCTATATTGTCTGTCGTCGAGTCAGTACTAGCAGCGTAATTGAAAAGGCATGGTCTGCAATTACCACAGCACATTGTGCCACCTCATCTCTGGGCACCCACCTCTGCTATTGCAACCAACTATAACTTCGTATCTTTCAGATCTTTTCGCACCTCTCTCGCTAGCTTTGCACCTCTGTGGCGACTCATTTCTCTCTCTCTCTCTCTCTCTCTCTCTCTCTCTCTCTCTCTCTCTCTCTCTCTCTCTCTCTCTCCACTAAAGCTAGTTAGTTATACCGTACCCGTGCACCTATATTCTTCTCGCGCGTATCCTTTGCCGCAATCTTCGCACCTACAAGGTCCCGCGCTACAGCAGCTGCGATCTTTGCATCCGATCATGCTGTAGAAATATAAACAGCTTTCAATTACAATGGATGCTAGAGGGTCTCCCGCCAAAGCTACTACCAATTGCTGTTGTTACTCTTTCGAGTGGATGCTTCTTGAGAGAGATGCTGATCATGAGGATGGTTGTTCCGGCTACTAGTGGCGAGTGAGGACACCACCAGAGGAAAGACAACAACGAAACACCACCAGTTGCAACTATCCCGACCGACAAAACCCAGCCACATCGACACCCAAGTAGAAGAGTGCCTCAGCAGCGAAATTGGGTCGTGTGAGTTCTCTTGAAATGTACTAGCCTCGCTTGCTTGTATTCATTGACAATGTGGCTTCTGGAGACGTGCGTGTACTGGACTGACTGGCGCTCTGGGCTTTTCAGAGCAAAAAAGGGTCGCGACGGAGAGCCTAGCCTTTCGGGTCGTTTGATCGTGAGGGACGGACGGACAACTTCGAGATGCTAATGCCTGCAAGATGCCAGCACTGCCTGCAATGCATCTATCTGCCGACCGTGTCCGTCAAGCGGAGAGGAGTCATTGATGCACGATTTACAGAAACAGGTAGGCTTACTACATGTACTTTGCAAACTAAGCGGTACTAGTATATATAGGCATAGCCGTCCAGCGCGAGTGAGTCATTGATAACATGACAGACGACTTATATACGGAGAGCCAAGTTCAAGCTGGCGGCCTTGCTACAGTAGTTCGTGAAGTACTGGCTGACTAGACTCTCTCTGGACTAGACTGGCACAGACATCGCACCCATGGATCGGTGTCACTATCTGTTAGACTGTATAAGTAGAGCGCGGATGTGACGACACATATCACTGTCTGTACATGTCTGTGTGAGGTCTGATGCCGATTTCCTTCCTCAAGGAACAGAATGACACGACATGTAGTCTTGCCAAACCGTGAGAGAGCTTGGGTATGGAAATTTGGATCAAAAATTGGTCGTATGGTACGGACGTCTCGTGCTGGCAGGATATTCCTTGCGAATTAAGTAATTAGAGACCAAGACTATTTCGGTTCACTAATAGCGACGTGTGGAACTTGGATGGACTATTTCGGTTCCCCATTCAAGAAGATTAGCGGTGATTGGTCTAAATTGGCCTATCTTGTTCCACAAGTATCGACACTTGAGTGCCTTACGAAAATTGTACTTACAAACACAGCCTATAATTGTCAATAATGCCCTTAATTGGTGGGATTGGTATTGAAGGCATACAGTCTGGCTTCAGTCCGATAATGTTCTCGATTTGTCCTGGTCCATCCGTAGCTGAACCAGAATTTCCGTTGAATATTTCTTACTTAAGTATCAAGTCTGGCAGAATGTTATATATGTAATCATATATTACTACATTCATGGCCGTTGAGTCTTTTACTTAAGGCCTTTGTAGCTAATCATAATTGAATACACGCATTGAAAACCACGGTTCAGCTTAGATTCGGGCAATCCGCAAATCAACCCCCTGCCAAAGACTCAATTGTTAGGACAGACTACAGACGAGACTTATCTCCTTCGAACTAAACAAATCCATATTCGCCTTGTCCGCGGCAAGTCGATTGGTCGTGATCAAGAGCTGGCGTCGGTCCTCGACTTCCTGCGCAACTTACATTGATACGTTATAAACCCGAAACAGACCAAGAGGTTCGTTGCTGCAATAGTTACATTCACCACAACGACTGTCCGATACACCCAAACAGAACGAGACCGAACCTCAACCGGGTTGTCTTAGTCACAGTAGAGTCTCAAGCGTCTCCCCCGAAGGTTGCTGTACAACGAGACCGAACCTCACTTATCAACGCCTTGTTGCAATAGTCACAGTCACAAGCATCTACTCCCCTCTCTGTAACGTGTTGCCGTTAGACTGTTGTACGCTGTCTACGACAACAAACAAGTTCGCAAAGCAAGCAGAGCAGCAGTAAATAAATCGATCAATCAATACGGTATCTCAGTATGGCCACAACTCCAGGAGTACCAATGTGGACTGACGATCCCTCCGTTTCTGTTGCTGGAACCTCTGTCAATACAACAGAGATTCTTGCCAAGAAGACTAAAAAGAAGAAGAAGAAACGCAGCAAGAGCAGCAAACGCCAGAGTAGTAGTGGTGACGGTCTCATGACGGATAGTTCCTTTGTGGCAAATGATAGTTCATTCAGCATGAACGATTCCTCGTTCAGCATGAAGGACATATCCGAAGACTTGCTCTCCAAAGCACAACAGGACATTGAACGACGCAAACAGAAAAAGAGCAAGCGCAAGTCAACACTGCTAATGCTGGAACAAGAGACTGGAGAGTCTACGGATTCATGGGAGGGAAAGAAGCCCCCCCTGAGCCCCGTGAATGATGCTGATCGAAAGCTATCTCCTGATGAGAGACTGCAAGCATCCTTTCCAGATGTATCAAATACAAGCAGATCTAGTAGGGGGAGCAAGAAACGAGGAGGGGGTACTACTCCAAAGACTACTACTACTACAACTTCAAACACGACGGGCGACGCTCGATCGGTCAATTCAGATGATTCGAGTATATTTTCTTCGCAGCAAATGATGGCCATGGGTCGCAAACCCTCTCCACGAGGAGGATTGTACGATCGCTCGAGCATGTTGGAGGATACCGACTCGTACGTCGGAGGCATGAGGGGGCGCAGTGATGAATCTGTATCAACGTTTGGAGTCCTCATGAAACAACCTCGTGACGATGAAACGTGGGGGACCTTTCCATCACCAAAGGGAGATGACAGCAAGCAGCTCTCAGCTATTGTTGCGATTCCCCAATCGGGAGGAGGAGCCGTGCCAATGGCGATATCTGCCAAGACAAAGTCCAAACGTGGTGGTGGTAACAACTTGAAATCGCCACCACCAGGATCGAATCTCAAGTCACCACCACCTGGTATCAGCAGCAATTGGGAACAGGATGCATTTCCGCAACAAGATGCACTCTTCGACTCGAGGAATCAAGACGTCTCGGTAACATCTGGTTCAGCAAGTAATTCAGCATCCAACTCCAACTCGCATTCCAACCGCTCTGGTGGTTACGCCAGCAGCAGTCAACGCACCAAGAGTTCTGGCGAGTCAACGCCTCAAATTCGCAACGTGTGGCAGCGTCAAGTGAGTGACATGGCCATGTCGCTGAATGGTATTGAAGAAAAGGCGGCCGGACTCATGGAATGGGCGCCAGTCGCCATGTCGATGCAAGATTATGGCAACGATGACTCTGTAGCTGCGAGTTCGACGGGAGGAGACAGTCGAGTCACTCAAGACATGTTGGTTTCCTATCTACAAAGTATGGGTACGAGTACCGATACAGCGTCGAAAATTGCGGCAAGTTTTCGTGAACAACAGCGACAACAGGGTGGGATTCGACCGGCGGCAATTCCAGAAGAGCAAATTGACGATTCGCAATTTCACATGGGTGGGTTGGGCGTCGATGGAGTACCAGAAGATCATTTTCAAGTATTGGGACTGGGGTCGGGGAATGTCGGTATGGGGCTACCAGTGAGTAGCAGTGAAGAAAGTAGTGGGAGACAACGAAGGAGGGGTACTCGACGGGAACGACGGAGTCGAGGAGGAGGATCCGGTATATTGTACGAACGAGCTATGGAACCAGGTGCGGTACCCATGGAAGGACGAGCTTTTGGTGCACCGAGGGCTCCACCACGACCGGAACTGGGTCCCGATGGCGGCAGTATGCCGTTTAATGATGAACCACCCCTCAGTCTGGATCTAGTACAAGCAACTGCCGTCCAAAACAAGTCATCTGGTCCAATCGTCTACGCCGACAGCACTCCCCTGTCCATCAAGGACATGCTGAAGGAAAAACCAATTCGACGACGACTGTGCTTCCTGGCCTTTGTCATTATCGCATCCATTACAATCTCCGTGTCGCTCGTGGTCGTCAATGGAGGTGGCGGTGGAAGTGACGATGGATTAGAGGTGGGAACCATTGCTCCGACTGGTGCTCCATCCACCTCCCCAACCTTTATATCCTCTGAAGTCTTTCAATACGCCGCATTACTCTCCGGCCCCGTGGTAAGCGACCCGTCAAGTGCCCAATTTCGAGCCATTGGCTGGATGTCCACCTTTGATACCGTCGTGGATAGCTTTGGAGAATTATTCAATCAACGCTACACCATGGCCACCTTTTTCTATTCCCTGGGGGGGGAGAATTGGTTGGAGCAAGATTCATGGATGGATCCGGATATGCACGAATGTGATTGGAGTGAAGCAATCTTCTGTCGAGTGGATGGAACGGGTCGGCGATTAGTCAATGGAATTGATTTGACACGAAATGGTACGTCGTCTATATGTATGCTTGTCTCTTGTCTGCTATCTACCTGCATTTCAGTCTCTCTCTAACACACATCGTTGCTCGTATTATCAGGACTACAAGGAAATCTACCCGCAGAGTTGAAGCATACTCCACATCTCGAGTTTCTTCGTCTCTCCAAGAATGGGATCAACGGTACACTCCCCAGTGAAATCTTTTCCCTTCCTAGTCTGAGTGTGTTGGATATGAACAGCAACGCCGTCACTGGCAGCATGCCCATTGATATGGGCGACAAGCGAGCGTTGGTCTTTCTCGATTTATCATTCAATCAAATTACCGGAACTCTGCCACAAGGCTATTATGAATTGACGCTGTTGCGCATCTCGGAGCTGTCGTTTAATCAGATTTCGGGTACGATTGCCACCGAAGTCGCCAACCTGAGAGTCTTGTCCAAATTCAACCTGGCATCGAACCAGATTAGTGGTTCGATACCTACTGGCTTTGACGAAGACAATATACCAGGTATGTGTATTATCTTGATTCCTATGAGCAAATTTGCGCATAATAATATCTCACTCTCATGCTCGTATACTATACTTACTTGTTTCAGTCTTTGATTTGATTGACCTATCCCACAATTCACTTACGGGTAGCGTACCAGAATGGTTCACCGGGCTGTTTTCGAGACAAGAACTCGTGTGCCACCATAATTTTCTAACGGGGCCCGTACCTGGCGTATCGTCGACTGCCATTGCGGAATTTCTGTCCGACCCAGAAAGCCTCGAAAGCGTGCGGCTCAAGCGAGTCGACATGGCGCACAACATGATGACAGGTATGTGTGTCCGTCGTTGATGCATGTATGTATGCATTTCGTTTCGTTTGTTGCAAACAGATGTCTCGTGTTGTCTGTCGTCTGTTGTCTGTTGCATCAAACTTTCCAAAACCAATCACTCACTCACACAACAAATCACATCATCATGTCGTCACATCACATAGGCTCGTTACCCGCTTGGGCCGGCTTTCTACCATCCATCAAGATTATTGACTTTGCGTACAATGAATTCACAGGAACACTGCCCTTGGGAGTATTGTTAGGTCAGAAGCTCTTTGCCGGCATTGAAACCTTTCGAGCCGCCAATTGCAGCCTGACTGGATTAATTTCGGCGGATCTGCCAGAGCAAATTAAAGAGCTTGACCTGCAGGGCAATGACTTTTCGGGCACCATTCCATTGGAAATCGCCAAATTCACGTCTCTTCAATTCTTTTTCGTTGGCAACAACCCTCGGTTAGGTGGTGAGATTGCTCCTCTGTTGAAAAATACAGTCAACCTCAAGACGTTTTCAGCGCGCAACACGAGCATGACGGGTCGATTGGATGGCGGCGACTGGATGAGTCTCACCAAGATGGAACTGTTGGATCTCTCGTTCAATTCCTTTGAAGGCACCATTCCAACCGAGTGGGGGAACCTTCCGTCCTTGAAGAAACTCGTGTTGGACAACAATGCCTTTACGGGGTTGATTCCAACGGATTTGGGCCACCTCGACGACTTGTTGGAGTTGAAGCTTGCCGACAATGTGTTTGTGGGCAAGATTCCGTCGGAATTGGGTCTATTGGAGTCACTGGAAGTGCTAACATTGGCGAATAACAACCTATTGCACAAGGTTCCCTCAGAGTTGGGTCAGTTGGAAAATTTGAAGACACTGACACTGAGTGGCAATGGACTGTTGCAAGGGACGATACCAGAAGCATTGTGTGGAATGAACTTTTCACGGTACGACATAGGGTGTCAACTCGAATGCAGCTGTTGCATTGACACGAGTGGGTATTGTGCAGGAACTGCAAGGGCCAGCAGCAGTGATGTGTTTGACAATGGCGAACGATGGCGAGGCTTGAGAGGATGATAAATTTATGGGACTGTTTTCTGAAACATCACTTTTTCAATGTCTCCATCCAAGTGTCATTGTCTGCGTCCAGCATGAAAATGCAGTTCTACACGGTTTTCAAAGACACTTTTCAATATTTCAAACAGTCATTGTGTGTCGCAATAGCAGCTAATAGACGTTAATGTCCGTTTCTCGTATAAATATCATATCATTTGATCGTGAATCAGAAAGTATCGGGAGGTGATCCGAAGGGTGTAAAGACCGGAGACTTTTTGCCATCCTGCAGGCCTACAGAGATATCCCTATGCTTCAACAGTAGGTCCATTCTAGAGTGACCGTTTTCATCCTTCAACCCTTGTTCCATCTGCCATAAGCTCCTATTCATACCTTACACCAGACATCATCATTACCAACTTACCAACCCCAACCCCTAACCACAGCAATATACAATGGCGACTGAAGGCCTCACAAGTATGGGGTGGGACAATGAACCCGTTTCGTTTGATGCTTCAGAAAAGAAGGCCAAGAAAAAGAAGAAGAAAAAGAGCAGCAAAAAGAGCAGCAGGGACAGCGCAGCCTTTAGCCCAACGTCCTTTAGCGTGGCTGACTTTCCATCGCCAGACGAGTTTGGTGCTATATCAGGGGAGCTAGTTCAAAAGTCACAGCAGGATATCGAGCGTCGAAAGCAAAAGAAATCAAAGAAAAAGTCAAAGAGAGAGGCTCAACCAAAGATAGTGGTACAGCAGCAGGGGGGAGAAAGTACAGAACAGTCGAATAGTCTCAAATTCGAGGCAGGGGGTTCGGGTTTCCTGGATGCTGTGATTGATCCAGTCAAGGAAGAACAATCAAATCGTCGACTAGGACTAGGGGCTGGTGCAGAGGATCGCAAGTTGTCACCAACCCCTATACATGCAGGGGGTATTACAGAGATTGGGGCTGCTCCGCAAGATGATGATGAGGGAGAGGATGCTAAGAACGATGAACGTTCGATTCACTCGGACGACTCGTCTATCTTTTCATCACACCCCATGTCAAACAAACCCGCTCCAACTCCTCCAGCGAATACTGCTGCACCCACGAAGTTTTCTTGGGAGCGCTCGAGCATGTTGGAGGATACTGATTCCGTAGTTGGAGGCATGATGGGACGATCAGACGAGTCTGTCGCAACCTTTGGAGTGCTCATGAAACAGAATGGTGAGGTAGATGACGAGTGGGACTTTCCTGGGGCAACCAAGATGATGGCGCTGAAACAGCCACCCAAAGAAGAGCCTCCCCTCATGATTCCGATGGCGATATCCGCGAAAAAGAAGAGACCCAAACGAGCCTCCGTGTCGAGCGCGTCCACGAGCCGATCCTCGGCTACACAAAAAGCAGCAGGTTCCAAGCGACCCACGACGTGGGATGCCTTCACCCAACAAAATGACGAAATCCATGAACATGATGCAGCCTTCGGTGCGCAAGATGCCTTTTCAGGAGTCTCTGGAAAATCGGGCTACTCTGGGTACTCTCGTCAATCGACAGCGTCGGCAGGAGTGGCCTCTCGACAGTCTGGGTACTCGAGAGAGTCGGGAGCCGTTTCTCGTTCTCCGTCAAATGGAGCCTCGTCGCATTATACTGGATGGGGAAGTCGATCATCTGGAGGATCAGCGCAGGTTCAGGGTGTCATGGAAGCGGGAGGATGGAGTCGATCGTCGGGCAGTTCCACGCCTCACGTTTTGAGCATGCCATCTGCCATGGAACAAAAAGCGGCGGAGTTGGAGTGGTCACAGCAACCACCACCAGCAGCGCTACTATCTGCAAATCAACGGAGAACGAGCATAGCTGCTAGCAGTATAACTGCTTCGGAAGCACCATCCATGGGTGAGGGAGCAACAATGGCTGACATGTTGGTCTCGTACCTCAAATCCATGGGAACCAGTGGAAGAACAGCTGCCAATATTGCGGCAAGTTTCAGAGAACAACAGCAGCAACAGGGTGGAGCGGGAGGAGAAGGGATGCCCATGGGTCTTCCGCCGGGCATGATGATGCCAGGTGCTCCTCCACCTGCAATGACCCAGAGTGCTCCGCCACTACGCCAAGCCGCTGCTGCACCACCGCTGTCAAGGAACAGTGAAGGTGGTGGTCGTGGAGGTCGGAGAGGACAACGATCCAGTCGACGATCGCGTCGCGCTGGTCGAGGTGTTTCGTACGAACGAGCACAGCAACCAGGAGCCGTACCCATGGAGGGAAGAGCCTTTGGTGCACCGCGACGACCGGATCAACCCCAAGTGGCTGCCATTCAAGAGATTGGACCAGATGGTACAATGTCACCCATTCCTCCTGCTGGTCAGGAAGAACCGAGCCATTTGGTGCAGGCGACAGCCGTCAAGGACGAACCTGGCGCGCCGATTGTGTATGCGGATAGTACCCCATTGTCTATCCGAGATTTGCTCAAGGAAAAGCCGATCCGCCGACGACTGTGTTTCCTTGCCTTTATCATTGTGACATCAGTCACCATCGCTGTATCACTTGTCATTGTGCAGGGTGGCAAAGGCTCGAACGCTGACAATTCGGTATCGGAAACTTTGTTTCCTACGGCTGCTCCGTCAATGTCGCCCACATATATTTCTTCCGAGGTACTTCAGTACGCTCTTGCACTGTCAGGGCGAGTCGTAGAAGATCCGGAAAGTCCACAATTCAAAGCGGTTGGGTGGATGTCCACGTTTGATGCTGTGGTGGATGGATTTGGAGAGTTATTTGAACAACGGTATACCATGGTGACGTTGTTTTATTCTCTGAACGGAGACAGGTGGTTGGAGCAAGACAACTGGATGGATCCGGATGAGCACGAGTGTGATTGGAGTGATGCAATCTTCTGCAGGTTGGATGGTACTGGTCGAAGACTTGTCAACGGTTTAGATTTGACAAGAAACGGTACGTATTGTGTAATGGATCTTCCTCATCTCCCGCCATACTTCATCTCACTCTCGTTTTTGGTTCAATCAGGACTGCAAGGTCCGATTCCAGAAGAGCTAAGGTACACACCACACCTTGAGTTTCTTCGGTTCTCGAAGAACAGCATCAATGGTACTATCCCAAGTTCAATCTTCTCCCTACCGAACTTGGCAGTTGTTGATCTAAATAACAACGAAGTTACGGGATCATTTCCTGATAATATGGGAGACGAGAGAGGCCTTGTCTTTTTCGATGTTTCTTTTAATAAATTGACGGGGAGCTTTCCATCTGGATTTTATGAACTGAGTGTTCTGAGAATCATCGAAGCTCACAACAATATGTTTTCGGGTACGATATCAACAGATATCAGCAAACTGAAAGTGCTGTCCAAGTTGAACCTGGGATCCAATCGCTTGAGTGGGTCGATCCCAGATTTTGAGGGCGAAGAGCGTAAGCAAAATATTGACATGAATGCCTTGCATACCCCAGACGAGCTTTCTAACTCCTTTTGTCTTGACTCTGAACTTAAGCACCTAAATTTGATCTAATCGACTTGAGTCACAACCGTTTGACGGGAACCATCCCACCATGGTTCACTTCTCTACTTTCGAGGCAGGAGTTACTGATCAATGACAACTTTATCACTGGCTCAATACCAGGTGCTTCGAATGCCGCAATTTTGGAATTTCTCGCCAACCCCGACAGCCTTGAAAATGTGCGACTTAAAAAAGTTGACGTTTCCAATAACAGATTGACAGGAAGCTTACCAGCTTGGGGAGGCCTTTTGCCAAGCCTCCAATTCATTGATCTCTCGAATAACGAGTTCTCCGGAACAATGCCATTGGGTGACTTTTTAGGGACGAAGCTTTGGCAAGGGCTGGAGACTTGGCGCGTTGCCAACAATCGTCTCACTGGTACCGTTTCGTCTCTGCTTCCAGAGCAGATAAGAGAGGTGGATTTGCAAGGTACGTTGAAATATGTTGGTCCTCTACACTCTGTCTGCGGTTTTGCTAATTTTCGGTTATTCTTTTTATGACTTGCAAGGCAATGCTTTCACTGGTACGGTTCCTCGCGAGATTGCAGATCTCACAAGCCTCCAATTCCTTACTCTCGACAACACCAATCTCGGGGGAGAAATCGGCACTATTCTGAAGAATGCAGTCAATCTTAAGACTTTCAGTGCACGAAACACCAGTTTGACTGGTAGCATCAATGGCACCGATTGGCTTAGGTATGTACTACTTCGAAGTACTTAGTTTCTTTACACCGTGTGCAATGAACACTGAAGCGTACTTACCCAAGTTTGTTCCACACAGTTTGGCGAATTGCGAAATTCTAGATCTCTCGATGAATGGGTTCCAAGGAACTATTCCAAGTGAATGGGGAAAGCTTCCCTCCTTAAAGAAGCTATTTTTGAGTTCGAACGAATTCACAGGTCGTATCCCAACTCAATTTGGACTGCTTGACGACTTGATTGAGTTGAAGCTTGATAGAAACGTGTTTGTCGGCAGAATCCCAAGTGAGCTGGGGCAGTTGAGTTCGCTCGAGAATCTAACGTTGGCAGATAACAATCTATTGGGCAAGGTTCCAACGGAGCTTGGGCTGCTGGGAAAGTTGAAGTTGCTGACACTCTCTGGGAATGCTCTGCTACAGGGCACTGTGCCTGTGTGCAACCAGGGAACGAACTTTTCCCGTTCCGATATTGGCTGTCAGCTAGAGTGCAGCTGCTGCGTCGACGAACCCGGCGCTTGTTCAGAGAACGGGGAACCCTCTGGTGCCGGGGACGTCTTTGACGAAAACACACGAAATTTGCGGTTGGGAGCAAATTGAGGGAAGCTTGTCTCGTCGCCATCTACCAGTCCTTCATCCGTATAATGTGTTACCGTTTGTATTATTCCTGTGCTACAATACGATTGTTGTCGACCATAGAAACATAGTCGTAATCGTCTTGTGTCTGGGGAAACCTGAGGGATAAGTGGCTCCTACAATCTTTTTGCGATCGGGTGGGGCTTCCTCCAGCACCCACCACGATCTACAATTGAATCTTCTACATACGTTTCTGCTGCACCGATCTTCTGACCAACCAAAACGCTCTGCTACCATGTCTGCTACCTAACTAGACGCTGCAGCGATCCTTGGGATCTTAGAGCCTCACGCACCTCCACTGTGGTGTAGCACCAATTTGAAATTAAAAGCGTACCCACATGCGACTCCCCAAGGTATATCGATTTGAATTCAGCTCTCTCGGGGGTTTGCAACGGCCGACAATGAGATCGACGATGGTGGTGTCCTCTTTTCATTTACATTGGATCACCCCGCAGGTGTGTGTTAAAACTAGACCAACAAACGCGCACATGATGCTACGTCACACAAGTGGGTGTCGGTGTTGTAGATTTTGAGCAGCAGGATGGAAAGTTAGTCTCGATCCGAAATCAACAAAGAATGAGCATCCATAGAATGTTTCTACAGCAGCAGTACAGTCTGGCGTCAACGAGACTACTCCTCTTGCAAATAATGCGTTCGATCTTTCTCATTCAATTTTCTCAATGAACTAATAGTATGATGAGTCACTATGGCGACCGTCGAGCAGGTGCTAACTATGTTAAACATCTGGCAGGGCATAGTGTTCTTTTCTTGGGCCATACTGCTGCTCTACAGAAATACGATATCGTTGCCAGATGGTATCCTCCCCCGGAAGGGAGACGTCTGTGCAGTCGGCGTGACCTTTGACGATTGATTATGTTTCCTCCTGACTCTTTGAAGTACACACGAGACAGCTGCGTTGCCAAAGGTTGGGCACGTTGGTCTGCAAAAAAATGAACCTCTGATACACATCACACGAAGGTATCCTCTTGAAAATCTTCGTCGGTTGGTCTCTTCTCTCAATGACTGGCTGTCTTGCTTTTGACGGCTCAGCTGGAGCCAGATTTGAAACAACTCTCACCCTGCGCAAGTCAGCGCTACAACCAGGGTCGGCGGAAGCAAAACTAACTCATAAATCGCAATCAAAATGAGGCCTGGAGCATGAATGTATGCAGTGTAATTCAGTTGTCATTTACTTATCAGGGCAAAATCCGACGTTGGACACCTCTCCATATTCGCCCATTCCACCAGCGTGCACCCCGACTGCCTTCCCATAGTTTTCTGGCCCAACCAGACCTTCATTTCCTTTATCGAGAAGGAAAATGATGGCTCCGGAGCACCCCTGGAACGAGTTAATATCGTGCTTGAAGCCACGTCCGTCTTGCGTCACGGAGGTGGTGATCTCCCCGGTATAGAAGCACACGTTTTCGGACCTTCCGTATATTTCAAGAAGTTCTGGGTCCTCAAGACCAACCAGTGGCAGGAGATCCACCACCTTATTGAGGAAGGGGAATCGCTTGACCTTGATGGCGCCAGTGCTGTTCCATGTGAGCCTTGGCTTCTTGGATCGCTTCACCACCATGCCCACCTTCATCCCAGGCTCAAGAACAAAGCTTTCGGATACCCACTCGAAGAACTTACCATCCGTTTCTTCTTTTCGTTGTACGATTGGACGGCTCATAGCGAAGTCATAGTTATCCCACTTGTCACCATCGTCAAAGGTAAAATTCTCACCTTTGACATTTTGCCGCATCAACTCTGCATCATAAATCATTGACGTGGAGAATCCATCGACAAACTCAAACACAGCATACCCAAATCTATTGAAGGCTCCGTCTTCGGACTCGTAGTTTTGGATGTTGTGGCGAGCAGTGACGACGACGGGCTCGTCATTGCCACAAAAAATCCCACCCTGGCCATAGGCAGTAAACTTGTAATTAAAGCGTGGTGTGATCCTCCTGTATGTCATCTCCGTCAACATGACCTTTTCCTTCATTTTGTTCATGAGCTCAGGAGATAGG
>JAVCKV010106381.1:0-20134 GCA_032274145.1 Herpochondria borealis | reverse complement strand
CAAGCGGAAATGCGGGAAAACAGTCAAGCGGAAATGCGGGAAAACAGTCAAGCGGAAATGCGGGAAAACAGTCAAGCGGAAATGCGGGAAAACAGTCAAGCGGAAATGCGGGAAAACAGTCAAGCGGAAATGCGGGAAAACAGTCAAGCAGAAATGCGGAAAAACAGTCAAGCGGAAATGCGGGAAAACAGTCAAGCGGAAATGCGGAAAAACAGTCAAGCAGAAATGCGGAAAAACAGTCAAGCGGAAATGCGGGAAAACAGTCAAGAAGAAATTCGGGAAAACAGTCAAGAAGAAATGCGGGAAAACAGTCAAAAAGAAATGCGGGAAAACAGTCAAGAAGAAATGCGAGAAAACAGTCAAGAAGAAATTCGGGAAAACGATCAAATGTAAAAAATACGATTAAACATAAATCGTTGGTTTTCTTGCGAGAATAAAATTTTAAACATATGAAATTACTAAAGTTAGCTTGGAAGAATATAATCCACAATCCACTTAATCTCTTATTGAGCATTATTCTTTTTGGATTGGGAATTGGGTTGATCAATTTCTTGATACTATTCAATACACAATTGAAAAATAAATTTGAAAGTAATCTAGCTGGTATCGACCTTGTAATCGGAGCAAAAGGATCTCCAATGCAGATGATATTATCAAGCATGTATCATGTAGATGCACCGACAGGTAATGTGAAAGTAAGTGAAGTGAAAGCATTCCTAAATCCGAGACATCCATTGATCAAAGCTGCAGTCCCGCTTTCATTGGGTGATAACTATAAATCATATAGAATTGTAGGAACGACAGATAGCTTAATGTCTTTCTACAATGCGACATTACAGCAAGGTAAGTTCTATGATAGAGATCTCGAAGTAGTGATTGGTAGAGCTGTAGCAGATGATACAGGATTAAAATTAGGAGACAAATTCAAAAGTTCTCATGGGTTTAATGATGACGAAGATCTAGCTCATGATCATGCTGCTTTTGTTGTCACTGGTATTTTACATGGTACCGGAAGTGTGATTGATCAATTGATACTTACCAACCCTTCTACAGTTTGGAATGTGCATGATCATTCGGATGAGAGTCCAATGGTTGCTCCGGCCAATGCAGAGCCTACGGTCGAAGATCATTCTGATCATGATCACGGAAGTCATGACGATCATGATCATGATGGAGATGGGATACCTGATCATGCTTCTGGAGAACATGATGACCACGATCACGGAAATCACGATGACCACGATCATGATGGCGATGGTCATCCTGATCATACTCCTGTAGAGCACGATGCTCACGATCATGGCAGTCACGATCATTCGGCACACGCTCAAGGACCATTGGCTAGGACCAATTTAGAATTACTAAACTATCCAGATAAAGAAATAACTACACTGCTTATCAAGTTTCGAAATAGAACAAACTTCCAGGCATTGAGTATGCCCCGGTCGATTAATGAAAACACAGATATGCAAGCGGCCTCACCTGCAATTGAGATCAATAGATTATACTCAATGATCGGATCAGGAAGGCAGATGTTGCAATGGCTAGCTGCATTGATAGGGATTATATCCGCGATCAGTATATTTCTAGTCTTGCTGAAGTCCATGCGAGAGCGGAAATACGAATTAGCTCTGATTAGAGTGATGGGAGGTAGTCGTTCTAGTCTCTATTCTTTGATTACGATTGAGGGTATGATTATGACAGGCATAGGATTTATTGTTGGCTTTATTTTCAGTCATATAGGTATGGAGATATTGGCAGGCTCGCTTAAGAGTTCATATAAATACTCATTTACAGGTTGGTATTTTATGAAAGAGGAATTGATACTTCTAGCCGTTTCTCTTTTGATTGGTGTAGTTGCGTCATTGATACCTGCAATTAGTGCTGCGAATATGGATATTCATGAGACACTAAATGAAAGGTAGATTAAGTAAAGGTGGTTAAAAAGCTGATAAATGGTTTCTATCTCTGTTTAAAAGGCAGTGAAAGCTGTGTTTTTGGTATTTTTGCTTACCTTACAGCAGTAAATCTGTCAAGAGCAATCCCTTTGTATATTAGATCAGATACTTCTCCAAGGATTCAGTTGTAGTTTAGGTTTAACAATAACCACTATGACCTCTTTTGAATACTGGTAATTTTATAATCGCTTCTTCCAAAAAACGTTTTTGATGAAAAAAATCATTTCAACCATTGGCATATTAATGTCTGTTATCTTATTTGTTAATGGACAAGTAGATCATCCAGAGGTTAGTTTTGTGCGATCTCAATTGTCACAATCTAATATCCAAAGTGATCAAATTTATATTACGGATCACTATACATCTAGGGGGATTACGCACACCTATTTTAAGGAGTCTATTGATGGTATTCCAGTTTTTAATTCACGAGGGAGTATGCATTATAAAGATGTGGAGAATGTACATGTTGAGGTGCAATTTGTTGAACGCGGACTAGAAATAGACAGTTCTGTTCCAGCTTTGACTTTGAGCGGGGCTATTCAGAAATTGATCAGGACTAAGGGTTTGGATACTGGAGTAGAGTTAAATATTATAGAACCTTCAACTGGTAAAGAACAGAAGCAGTTATTACGTGGAGAAAAAATTTCATTGAGTGATATTTCTGGAAAGTTACAATATTATATTGTGGGACAAGATGGAGCGAAGTTAGTTTGGGAATTTGCGTTGGAAGATTTGAATACAGGATGGTTTACAGACTATTTGATGGATGCAAAAAATGGTAAAATACTTAAAGAAATAAGCTGGACTGTTGAATGTAATCATGGAGAAGGTCAAAAGAGTGAAGAATGCTCTAAAAAACATGAACATAAGAAAGTGGAAACGAGTGCCATTGTACCAAATACATATGAGGTTTTTAAGTGGCCAGTAGAGAGTCCGAACTTTGGTGTCAGGTCAATAGTTACAAGTCCTTGGGATGATAATATTACAGCATCACCTAATGGGTGGCATACGATAGGAAGTGATTCTTATACGACAACTAGAGGTAATAACACGGATACTTATTTAGATGATAATAATACGAATAGTCCTACAGGAGGTGATGCATCTAGAGCTGATGGAGGCGTTGATTTGGAGTTTGTTTTTCCCTTAGACGTGAATATGTCCCCTACATTATATAAAGAAGCTGCACTTACTAATTGTTTTTATTGGGCTAATCTGATGCATGATGTTTGGTATAACTATGGATTCGATGAACAATCAGGAAATTTTCAAGAAGAGAATTATACTGCAAACGGGAATGGATCAGATTATGTACGAAGTGAAGTTCAAGATGGCTCGGGTTCATGTAATGCGAATTTTGGAACCCCAGCTGATGGGAGTAGTCCAAGAATGCAGATGTACTTATGCGGAAATAGAGATGGCGACTTTGATAATGGCGTAATAGCTCATGAGTATGGGCATGGGATTTCTACTAGGTTGACTGGTGGTCCTGGGGCTTCCGGCTGCTTGGGTAATAGCGAGCAAATGGGAGAGGGGTGGTCAGATTATATGGGGATGGTTATGACAATAGAAGCTGGTGATACGGAATCGGATGCAAGATCTGTTGGGACTTGGTTATTCAATCAAGGACCTAATGGAGGAGGAATACGGCCCTATCCATATAGTACTGATATGACAGTGAATCCTATGACTTACGATTTCGTATCAAGGAATAATATATCACAACCTCATGGAATAGGCTCTGTTTGGTGTACAATGCTATGGGATCTAACTTGGGCGTTAATAGGAGAATACGGATTTGATAGTGATATCTATAATGGAACTGGGGGAAATAATACTGCAATGGAGTTAGTTTTAGAAGCTATGAAGTTACAACCATGTAGTCCTGGATTTATAGATGGAAGAGATGCAATATTACAAGCTGACATCCTTATCAATGGAGGTGTAAATGAAGCTCTGATATGGGAAGTTTTTGCAAATAGAGGTTTAGGTTATAGTGCGGATCAAGGAAGTTCGAATAATAGATACGATGGAACAGAAGCATATGATAGACCTACTAAAATTATCAAAAGTACAATTACAAGCAATGTGGTCGAAGGTGATATTCTTACATATGATATAACGGTACAAAATAATTATGAAGCATACGATATTGATACTTTCTTGATAACGGATACATTACCAGAAGAGCTTGTGTTTATCTCAGCTTCTAATGGCGGTACATTCTCAGGGGGAATTGTCACTTTTCCAGTCTTTGATCTTACTGCAGGTAGTACAGAAACCGTAAATATAACAGTGAGTGTAAAATCGGGCGTCGAGCCAAATGTTGCTGATTTTTTAGATGATATAGAAAGTGGAAGTGGAAATTGGATAACGTCAAATTCTGGTAATACGAACTGGAATATTACAAATACGGCATCTAATAGTGGAACTAATGCGTGGTTTGCTCCCAATAATTCGACAGTAGGGATTGCTAAATTGGATATTGCTATGCCATTAGGAATAGTGGATATTTCTCAGTTTTCATTCTATCATTCATACAATACACAATCGCAATATGACGGAGGTCGAGTCATGATTTCTATAGATAATGGTGCCAGCTTTGTTGATTTAGGTGAAAACATGTTAATCAATGGATACAGAAATACGATCTACGCTAATGAATTATATAAAAATGTCCCAGGTTTCAGTGGGAACAGTGGAGGTTTTATATCTACAATAATTGATTTATCTAGTTTTGCAGATGAAGATGTTATCATTAGGTTTCAGATGGATACTAACGATTCAGGTGGTGGAACAGGGTGGTGGATTGATGACATCTCTATAAATAATTTAGATTTGAATATTTTTAATTATGCGAATGGAGAAAGTGGTATTGTAAATGCTCGCGGGAAATCGACTAATATAAAAGTTGACAAAGACCCAACTGATCTTAGTTCTGATATAGTTTTTACCTGGGTTACTTGTAACGGAGATATGGATGGTGAAGTGACAACCAATACCATAGGCGGTAGCGGCTCTTACACCTATCTATGGAACGATGGTAACACAAGCGTTAGTAGAGTAGGACTTTCTTCTGGCGTCTATAAAGTAACAATATCTGATGGTACCGATCAAATAATAAAATCAGGTGTAGTTGGGGATCCATCAATACTGGAAGTAAGTTTCACAACGACAATAGTTTCCAACTCTACACAAGATAATGGATCTGCAACCGCATTGGTAGAAGGTGGAGCTAAACCATATTCGTATTCTTGGGATAATAGTACTACAAATCAAACATTATCTAATGTCGAAGCGGGTAATTACTCTGTAACGATAACTGATGCTGAAGGATGTATTCTTGTTGGAATGGTAGATGTTCCGAAGTATGGATGTGGAGATAAGTTTTATGATTCCGGAGGACCTAATAATAACTATAAAAATCAAGAAGATATTACTACGACAATTTGTCCAGATAATCCTGACGAAAGCATAATAGTTTCTTTTAATTCATTTTTTATTGAAGCTGATTGGGATGCACTTTATATTTATAATGGAAATAGTATTAATACGACTCAATTCTCCAGCGGCAACCCAGTAACTGACGCGGGGTTTCCAGCGGGTGGTTATTATGGTACTGGTAATCCTGGAACATTTGAGTCCACACATGAATCAGGATGTCTTACGTTTAGGATGAGAAGTGACCAGTATGTTACAGAATTTGGATGGAATGTTGATATTACCTGTGATGTTCTTTGTTCTGAAGAAGTATCCAAAATTGAGAACGATGGATGGGGATCTTTAAGAAGAACAATCGAGTGTGCACAATCTGGTGACATAGTTCCTGTTTCTTCTTCGCTTGATATGGATACTATATTCTTGACAAATAAAATTGTTATTGACAAAGAAATTCAATTAGAGATACCATTGAACAATACTTATTTTATCAGTTTAAATATTGCGGAACCTATCTTCGAAATTACACCAGTTGGGAGCTTGAGTTTAGATGAAGTAACTCTTCTTTCAGGAACTCTAAGCACTGGAGGAGCAATTATAAACAACGGAACACTCATATTGAATGATGTCAATATTATTCCAAATATCAATACACCAAATCCAGCATCTTTGATAATGAATAATGATGATTTAAAAGTAGCGGGAGAAGTGATCATTAAAAAGGATTAATCAATTAGTCAGGTTGATGGAAAGATTAAAACAAGCTATAGAGAATCTTGGACGAATAACGGATCAAGACTGGGATGCTTTCTCTCAGGTTTGGGAACATATATCAGTTGGGAAGAAGGAAAGTTTATCCGAACCAGACCAAGTTGAACAATACACATATTTCGTGCTTAGCGGTATCCAAAGATTGTATCATCTCGATAATGATGGCAAAGAATCTACGGTTGTACTTACCTATGAGGGTGATTTTGGTGGAGTTTTAGATTCGTTTTTACTTCAGGTTCCATCTAATTATTACTATGAAACGCTCTCTAAATCAGAATTGATAAGATGTACATATTCAGATTTTGAACGGGTGCTAGCTACGCACCCAAATCTAAAATCTGTATTTGACAAGGCGCTTCATTTAGCTTTTTCGGGAACAATGATGCGTTTGGTCGAATTACAGTCTTTGTCGTCATTAGAGAAATTCAAAAGGCTTCTTTCTCGTAGTCCTCATATTTTGAACCTTATTCCACATAAATATCTTGCAAACTATATAGGAATAGATCCTACTAACTTCAGCAAGTTGATTAACACTGTGAAGATTGATATTGAATAAAGGATTTCTGTGTTTAGAGTTTAGTGGGCAATTTGGTGCAGTATTGATCCAATATCGACTATCGTTGATCTAAATAGTGACGAATTCAGCAATATTCGATATAATTTGAATACTTAAACTCTCCGATGCTTGCGTCGGCGATATAAAAAATATTTTTGTATTCAAACGCCTTATGACAAACAAGATCCGATTTCCGGCCTTAAGGTTGGAAAATTTTCAGCGAATGCGACATCCGCTTGCAGTGGGTAGTCAAAATTTAGAATCTTTTTTACTTATATTTGTTCTCAATCTTACCTCAACTACCTATGGGCTTATTAGATCTATTTGACGATATTGGTGATGCATTGTTTGGAAACAAAAGATTCAATGAACTTAGGCACTTTGCTAGAAGTAAAGAATTCCAGATAAGAAGAAAAGTTATCGCAAGACAGCTTCATATGAATGTGCAATCTATGCAGTTCTTTTCTGATGATAAATCCAAGAGAATCAAAGGTTATCTATACAAGAAGAACATAAAGTTTGATGCGCTAACTCAGATCTTTGACCTTTACTATGCAGCGAATACAAATTTAACGACAACGATTTTTTTATTCGATACAAAGGCGCTTGACCTTCCTTCGTTCATTATAAAACCAAAAGGTGGACTTAGTAAACTGGGGAATATATTTACCTCGTCCGAATGGTCCGCAGTTAGCCGTGATTTCGATAAAGACTTCGTTATAGAATCAACTGATATGAACTACATGAGAATGATGATTACTTCTCATTTTTCTGAAGTCGCTCTTAGGCTAGGTGATTACACAATTGAGGGAAAAGGGGACTATTTAGCCATTTATAAGAAAAGTAAAAAAGTAGATATCGTGGATATGGATAATATATATGATGATGGTTTAGAATTACTCGATATCATAATCAATGATCATAGTAACGAATTGGTGTAATCTTGGTAAATACCAATCATAATCATTCGAATTTGTGTCACCTTTGTATCGAAGAGATTTAGGGACATAAAGTTAACTATATGAAAGCACAGAATAAAGCCAAATTAATAGACCAATTACAGAATGAAGTTCGACGTCAATCTGGTATTGTTGTAAATCAATTTCAAGGATTATCCAGTGACAAATTATTGAAAGTTACCGATAAAGGAGGTTGGAGTGTAGTCCAAAATATAGAGCACCTTAATCTATATTACGCCTATTATAATCCAGCAATAAAGCAATCTCTAAAACAGACCAGTAAAGATATAAGCGCTTCGACGTTTGCCAGTGGATGGCTTGGGAATTACTTTACCAATTCTATGGATTACCGAGGGAAAGGGAAAGTGAAAGCATTCAAAGATTATATCCCAAAAGAAGACCTTAATCCTAAAGTTGTGATGGATAAGTTTCTATCGAATCAAGAAGAAATGATACGATTACTTGATTATGCTAAAGACTACAATCTGACGAAGATCAAAACAGCGATTAGTTTGACCAAGTGGATTAAGATGCGACTTGGCGATGTATTCCAATTTGTGATAATGCACAATGAAAGACACATAGTACAGGCGCAATCAAGAATAAAATAAATATAAAAAGGAACTCGACAATCATGGCGAGTTCCTTTTTTTAATCTAAGATTATTAATCTACAGTTATTATTTTATAATAGTAATATCTCCATAAACCGTCTCCACATTGTTATCAGACGAATAACTCACGGCATATACATATACTCCTGGCTGGAGATCAGCTCCATTCATCTTTCCATCCCATTTCATATCACTATTCGAGGCTCCATCACTTTGAGAATAAACCAAATTATTCCATCTGTCCAATATTCTGATATTCTCAATTTTTACATCATCCTTATTCGGAACTACAAACCAATAGTCATTTACTCCATCATTGTTGGGACTGAAGATATTTGGTATGACTAATTTGGCCTTTAATTCTTCGACTTCGACTCTGACGATAGATGATATTTCACATCCTTCATTATTGAGGACTATTAGTTCTATCTCAGAATCAGTATCTAGTGCTGGACTTATAGTCAAGCATTCAGCTCCAGTGCAATATTCCAGCCCATTTACAAACCAGGTAAGAGTATTGAAGTCAATATCTGTATTCATTGTTTCATCTATACTGAATGTGTGTTCATCTCCTTCCTTGATATCAATATCTCCAAGAATATTAAGAATGATCTCTTCGGATTCTTCAATGAAAATTGATTCATATATTGCGCATAAATCACTATTGATAACTAGGATTTCATGAGCTCCAGGAGCAATGTCTGATACTACATCTACGGCCTCCCCATCTATAAGAATAGTGTATGATTCCGATGATACAGAGAATTCTATCAAAGTAGATTCTTCACCATAGCATATTTGTTCATCATAGATCATGTCAAATTCAGGAGGATTAACAATAGTAACCTCTACAATACCACTTGAGATACAACCTTCTACTTGATGCGTTATTTCGAATTGATACACGCCAGCGGTCAATCCATTGGGATCAAACATGTTTCCATTAATATTCTCTCCAGACCAAGCCAATCCCTCATTTATATCTGGCATAGTCGTTCTCATTTCTACTATATCCATATCATCTGTGATACATAGCATGTCAGGGATGTCAAAGGTGAATTCTATACTCTCGCATTCCCTAGTACTGCAAGAAGACAGAGCTGTTGGAGGAGGACACTTATGATTTGTGAGTACTGATATCTTAATATTATATTCGGTGCTTTCTTCAAGTTGTTCAACGAAATATTTGGTGGATGTAACGGTAACTGCTGGTTGGTTTCCTACTTTTATAATGTAAGCATCTGCATCTTCCAATTCATTCCATTCTAGTATTAGTGAATGTGTGCCTTGATCGACACAATTAAGTTGAATTTCATCCATTTGCTTTTCAATATATACAGAATGACTCATTTGTTCTGAAGTACATATTCCATTATTTGTTATCAATGATATTGTCTTCCATCCTGGAGAATCAAATTGTAAAATAGGGTCAACTGTACCCACATTAATTCCCCCATCAAAATCCCAGTTTTGAATCAAACCTTGCACGGAAGTCATCGTTAAAATCAATTGATCTGTGATACATATCGAATCGGATGGAATTGAAAAATCTGCAATAGGCTTGTCCAAAAGTTCTATAATGTAATTGACAACACTATCACAACCATTTTGATTAGGCTCTTGTACTTTGAAGTCTATATTTAATAGATTGTCTTCATTGAAATCTGCTTCATATAGGAGTGTTCCATTTATTTCGATAGGGAGTGATGAATAACAATCAGTAATCTCGATCGTTTGTATATCACTTTCAGCATGGTATTGTATTTCAAATTCTTGTTCGTATTCACAGCCTTTAGGATCTATTGCTATTATCGTATTTACACCTGCTTGCAAATCTTGGATATTTCCCAGTATTCCTGTTTGGCCATCTTGATTTGGATCGATATCCGAAAAAATTGAACTGTCAAAATTAGATTCTTGACCTTCACACACATAATGAACACCAAAATCTTCGCCATCTGTATTGTTTATTATTACTGTAAAGCACATCTGTCCAGTCCATGTGAATTGATCACATCCATTTCTTATTTCATCTATACAGACTTCATATGTTCCTTCAGTATTAAAGGTAAGCGAAAGATCATTAGTCCCCGTGATTGTTGATTGGTCGCCTAGATATGGATCACCTTCTAAGGTATTAACGGACCAGAAATATTCGCCTTCGATCTCAACTCCTTGTAGACTAGAATTCACATCTGTTCCTAGACAATACTCTTGTGCTATCCCAGTATTTGCATTCTGAATGTATTCACTATTTACAGACAGTGTAATATTTTCAGGAGCCAGACTTGGTAGTTCTGGATTTCCTTGGATCTCCATACTATAACTGCATACACTACCTTGACACCCATCTATAAACATATGGTATACTTGACCTTCTATTAAGTCTTGTGAGGGAACGGAAACATTATCCACCGAGCAATCACTAGCACAAAATGCAGAATTGGAGAATGTGCAATCAGAGTAAAGTCCTACTTGGACCCCTTGTTGGCCATCAGCCGACCAAGAGCAGTTAGATGGAGTAATATTTATTGAATAATCGCCATTATAGGCGACGAAAGAAAACCACGACATATTATCTGCGAACCCACCTCCGTCACAAAGACCTTGCGGTTGATCACCTCCACTGTTTTGACTCGGCATGATATAGTCAAACGATTCAAAAGTCATGATGTCGCATATGATATCAAAATCATCCATGTTACACTCTGAGTCAGCTAGAGGATTTTCATTATAGCACTCTATTGTATGATCATAATCTACATAGGTCGAGACAGAATAGACACAACCATGGCCATCTGTAAATGAAGCGGAATAATTCCCTTCATTGGTTACAGTAATACTACTGCCTACTTGTTGATTATCCCACACGGTATTTGAGAGGTCAAGTGCTCCGGATGAGAATTGAAAGTTGCCAAATACTTGTAATGTTGTGGACTCATTTTCGCATGAAAGATCTCCCGAAGTACTGATATAATAATCATTGATATAATCATCCAAGTAAATTGAAGAATAATGAACACAACCATTAAAGTCAAAAGATTCGATGTTAATATTTTGACTGGTAGGGTTGGATAATGTTGCAATATTCCCTGTGATATCGGCACTTGCTCCATTCACAAAAACGATGTCATGAATTCCCGATAATAACTCGAACCGCCACATTCTAGGTTGGCATTGTATCTGTTGAATGGCAAAGTCAGGTATATTGTCTTCGCATTCACATATCGAAGGGTAATAAATACTTACAGGTCCACATGGGAAATCTGGAATTTCTGGCACATTGAATCCGCTGCCAGAAGATGAACCTCCACACGAAAAGCAATCGTCATCTGTGTCAAAATATTTCTCTCTGATTATAATAATCGTATCGATAATCCAATCTTCTTCCCATTGAAGTGTGAGATAGAAGTCATACGGATACTGTAGTGTTGTATCATTCGAATTGGATATGTAAATTTCGTTTAGTTTCACATTTAAGTCGCCAGGGCCGTAGAAGTCAACACCGGGATCTAATATCAATTCGTAATCTTTACCCAAGTAATTGAAATAGGTCGTGTCATATAGTTGAAGTGTGTCTATCATAGGCATTGTCCATTGACCTCCGACTCTCACTGGAATAGGAAGTATGCTAGTATCCATCATGATAGAGTCATAACAAGTAGCTGTATTCGTAAACGAACACTCTATTCCAGGAAAGAAACAATCTACATTGGATGTATCTTGAAGTTGTGCCAGGTAATCTAAAAAAGTGTTATTTGTCACAGTATCTCCATCGCTATTCAATACAATAAAAGCATTTTGCATAGTATCACTGCAATAATCACTAGATGCAGAAGTAAATAAAGTGTCTAGTACTATACCGTCTGCAAGACATCCCGTTACATTGCCGAGTGTATCGGAAGTGTATATTGAAGTTTGACATGTGGTCGTACTACAAAATGCCCAAACCGGAGTTGGCGTTCCAGAGCCAAGAGAAATAGATACGCCGCTTTGAAAACAACTAGCATTTACATTTTCTGGGCAATCAATATCACCATAATCTAGGCCAATATCTATGTATTTATTAATCGTTGAGGAATTCGGATCGCTGACTTGTATTAGTAATGTGTCAATGCAACTTCCATCTGTTGCATTGTAGATCAATTCATATGTTCCACATGACGAAAAAGCTAGGTTAGTTTCCTCGTTTGCATAGTTAATTGATAAGTATTGTTCGTTTTCGCAGCCATAGCTTATTGTTCCTTCTTGAAGGCCAATGTCGAGGTCGTATTCATATCCGCAGACTTTTACGGTATCCAAGGAGAAGAACTCGCAATCCTGTCCAAATAAACAGAAAGGAATTATAAGAGTTAGAATAGTAGTTGTGAATTTCATGGTTTTGATTTTAGCTTGGGAGCTACCATAAAGAGTTGAAGTAGATGAAATTCGCTGCTTTATATTTGATGTGACAGTAAATTGATTTTGAAAGGGGAACTGTACTTTGAACTTATTTTTTACAATATTCAGGATTTGAAATTGTACATGAATTGTTTACTATCCTGAGTTCAGAGCTAATATTGAGATGTAATTCCAATTTCTATTTATTATGATTTTTATGGGGTGAATTTCTTGCTCAATTATTTTAATTATATGTAATATTTAGGTTGTTATATAGTGGTGTCCGATTAAAAATGAACGAATCTAATAAAAGCTAATAAATTAAGTTGTGTTGGGAAAAATATAGATGAAATAGGTTCTAAAATAGAAACCATAGAATTCATTTAAAATCTTGAAATTTACTATTGGCGTCTAAAAGATTTAGCTGCGTAGTGAACGTAATTGCGTTTGCCGTTTGATAAAACTGAGGATGGAAAGATAATTTTTGTCAATGTAAAAACTAAGTTTGAAAGAAAATATTAAGAAAGGCAAAATAAGCATGTAGTTCAACGGAGACAGTGGTTTTGGTGAGGAACGAAGCAAAAAAATCCTTTAGAAGTCAGGCATTTTTGCTACTTTTTTTGCTGGAAAAAAGTCGGCCTGTCTGGCAAGACAATATTAGGTTTGAAATTAAAAAGTCAATAATTAAGATTTACTGTTTTTTATAGAAATCGAATTTTGAATAAATTAGAATTTAGTCGGACGATACTAGTTGTTATACTTTATTAATCTCATTCTTTATAAAATAAAAAAATCCAAAAAAGCTACCCTTTCTTCCAATCATTCGAATAGAAATAGATAGCTTCTTTGATTTATGCAGAGTTGTTTTATGCGCAGTTGGTTTATATGGAATGTATCAACAAATATTACAAACGCCAACTTCGTAACCGCCGCCGCAAGCTATCGCATGTGCATCGCCGATAGTTCCAAGTGCTTCCATGACACCTTTTTTGCCATCATGCCAGATATCTTTTCCGATAAGCCCAACAAATTCTGCGATTCTAATATCTTTTAATCCAGGACTTTGCTGAGGAGTGGTAATGGAATGATCCTTTTCTATATAATGCAACTGTCCAACAGGTGTGTAATCTAGTTTCAGTGATTTGTCGATAAAGGTTTTTAAAACTTCAAGCTCTACCTTAAAGCCATGATGCTCGAGTAAATTAATTAATGCATCAATTTCTGGAATCACTTTGCCTAAAACTGCACTTGTTGGCGGTAGCCATGGAACAATATCTAGATAGTTTTCATAACTATCTTGCTTAACTTTAGCTTCATACCCTTTTGCCCAAATACTATCTCCTGCGTATGGTGATGCAAACGTTGTAACATTACTTAATGGATAACCGAAATGCTGAGCATAGTAAGCAGCATAGGAAGCCATGGGCCCACTTTTACTATGTCCTGTAATAAATAGAGGCTTAGTACTTCCTTGGGTTTTATAAATTTCATCCAATTGAATTTGAATGTCTGGCCAAATCGACATAAATGCAGTATAAAACCCATCATGAACTTTACCAGGAAGAATTGGGTCGTCGTCTCTTTCATCTACCTTGCAGATGTCTTGCCACCAATCTTTTATGATCGGGGGAGTTAATGGTTTAGCTGGGGGGAGTGTTCCTCGGAATGCTAAAATGTATCCCATTTCGGTTTCTCCAAGTATAGCAGCATTGATTTTATATTCTGACTCTTTCTGAGAGTTAGTAAATGGTATTGGGGTATCTAAGAATCCTACATTTAGGTATTCCTTGTATTTTTTATCTTTTGGATCAGGAAGGAAGCGTCCGTCTAGTTGGACAAAGTATGCACTAGCACTAGCACACAAAAGCTTACAGAATGAAGTATTGCTTGACATAATATTAAAGTTTGACTATGAATTAATATGGTCCAAAGTACGTCTGCAATCTTGGCAAGCTATAGCGTAGAAATACGCTATTTTAATTTCGTAATAGTACTTAGTATGAGCAAGAGATTATTGTGGAAGTTGATGTTTTATAAAAGGGAAGTGTACGATAATCGCTCAATATTGTAGATTTTATAAGTTCGACTGATCTCACACCGAAATCTGGAAGTACTATTAAGAAAGACAGAAGAAAGCGGTAAGTATCGCACTCAGAATCATGTTGTTTTAACTGAACAATTATTTTCTAATCCTATAGAAATGTCAGTAGAATTAAGCACGCATTTCATCAGTTATCCTCTATCGTAACATCTTTCCATTTTAAGGGAAAGACAGGAGATAGTGTTTATTGCCACACTGAGAATCATGAAGACCAAACAGGAGATAGGGTTTCATTCCACACTCCGAATAAAGTTGTTCTAACCGAACAATTACTTTCTAATCCTCTAGAAATGTCAGTAGAATTAAGCACGCATTTCATCAGTTACCCTCTATCGTAACATCTTTCCATTTTAAGGAAAAGACAGGATATAGGGTTTATTTCCACACTGAGAATCATGAAGACCAAACAGGAGATAGTGTTTCATTCCACACTGAGATTCTTAATATTCAAGATAAACAATTACTTACTAATCATCAATCTCTTCGTCACTTTCTTCTCGCCATTATCTACACTAATGTTATAAATTCCATTTGTTAGATTTTGTGACAAATCAATAGAATGAACATCGGTTAACATCGATTTTCTAAGAATCAATTTTCCAGTATTTTCAGTAATCTCTATTGAGATCTCTTGACCTGTAAACGATGTTAAATCCAATTCGAAAATCCCATTATTAGGGTTTGGTGATATCGCGAATTTTTGTTTTTCCAATTCATTCTCAATTCCTTCTGTCGAAGTAGATAATTCGCCATCAATCACAAATAAACCCTCCTGCATATCAGATACTAAGATGTTTCCAGATGGAAGAAAAGGATAGACACCCCAAGCACCTCTGTACAATCCATTTGTGGGAGGGAAATTACTAGTAGGGTAGTACATCTCTCTTATCGGATTGATAGGGTCTGAAATATCATACACCTGTAGTCCATCAAAATAATAAGAAACATAAAGCTTATCACCTTTGACAATCTGGTTGTGTGGTATTGTAATATTTGATGATTCTGCGTTGAACAAAGTAGGAATGTCGATGTCTGGAAGGTTCCTAAGATCCAGTACTTTCATGTCACTGCCAAATGTTTCATCAGCCATATAATAAAAATCACCATCCTCAGATAGCCAACCAGAGTGATTATATCCTGACTGCGGGTATTCTGCCGCTGTGATAACACTTATTACATTTGGATTAACCACATCAATGAAATCAACAATAGCAAAACCGCCAGGTCCAAGATTAAGGTAAGCTGTATCATTCCTAACAAAAGCATCATGAACTTGTGAAATAGAATATCCATCAAGATCAGAATATGCTCCCAGTACTTTTGGATCTAAAGGGTCAGAAATGTCGAAAATTCTCATCGGAGAATATCCAAAGGCATCACCGTTTGATATCAAAGAATACAGTCTATCTTTTGATTCATCAATAAAGATATTATGACTTCGTGAGAAAAATTCAGAGTCGTCATATACGACCTCAATTGCATCAGGAAGTTGAGTTATATCTATGATTTGCAGCGCAGTATTTGATCCTTCATCTGCGATAGAATATAAATACCCTTTATGATCATGAAAATCTCTATGAATGATAGCACCACCAGTTGTTCCTCCTTCTACGACAAATAATTCTGTTGGATTGTTTGGATCAGTTACATCAATGATATGTGTTCCCAAAGTCGTTCCTATGATTGCGAATTCATGGTCATTAACGGCAAGGCCCCATACTTCATTATATATATTGTCATGGGCATTAGATGCAGGTAATTCGGGAGCAGTCCAAGTACCTAATAAAGTACCTTCAGCAGCTTGACCAAACGCAGTATGCAGCAGCATCGAAAAGAAAAAGAGTAATGTATATTTCATATGTTTAAAATTTGTAGTTATCACATCAAGACTAAAGTTGGTTGATGGAATATTACATAAAATTTTTCAAAAATTAAATTAGCTATTTATTTCCTTCTAATATTTGTTTTGGGTCTTACTAAGTCCATTTCCGCTATCAAATGTCCTGCACCACCCAACTTGTCGATAATAAATAGTACATATCTCGCATCTACCATGATGTTTCTACAAATCGAAGCATCATAATTGATGTCACTCATTGTCCCTTCCCATACCCTGTCAAAGTTGAGACCGATCAAGTTGCCATATCCATCGATTGCAGGGCTACCACTATTCCCACCAGTAGTATGATTCGTACCTAAGAAACATACGGGTACACTGCCTGATTTGTCTGCATATTGACCGTAGTCTTTATTTTCTATTAAGCTGATTAGCTTCTCTGGCACATCAAATTCGTAATCACCAGGTACATACTTTTCTAAGATGCCTTCTACATGAGAAAACGGCATATACTTCACAGCGTCTCTAGGTGAGTATCCATTGACTTTTCCATACGATACTCTCATCGTACTATTTGCATCTGGCCAGAATCTTTTCTTGTTGAATGTTTTCATTTGACCTTTCATGTATAGTCTTTGTAGACTGTCGATCACGCTTTTGTGGGCATTGTAAGGTGTTGATATTTTAGCGGTGTATAGACTATTCCAATCTGTATAGAACTGATACATTGGATCTTCTTTCATTGCTTTTACCGCAGCTTCTGGTTCCATGTCGAAGATTAGCATCATAGCGTCTTTCTTAGGGAAGTTACTATTGGTATATAATTCTGTCCCCAATTGGTCGTAGTCCATGCTGTTCTTTTTCATGTACTCGGCTGACAATGAAGTCGGCACAAATTTTCTATCCAAAGATTCCACATAATACTTCGTCAATGTTCCAAATACTTCTTGATCGATTGATGGCTCGTAATCTTTGTAGAACCGCTCAAAGTATGGTTTATATCTTGGTATCAACTTGCTATAAGCTTCTGCACCATTTTCTTCATAAGTAGTGACTAATCTTTTGAAATTACCCATCTGTCTGAGGATTTCAATATTTCTAGAGGCCGTCTCAGAATAGAAATCTTTTGCAAGAGCAAATGGTTCTATATCCGCATATACTTTTTTGAATTCTTGTACTATGAATCTATAATCCTTAGGTGCTTTCTTTTCGTATTCTGCTTCTATGTCATATTTTTTCTGAAGTGCTCCAGTAGATTTTAGACCAGTACTTTCTCCTATCCATTTTTTCCAATAATTAGCCACGCCTGCGAATTTCGATGCATATTTTAACCTTACAGAAGGATCAGCTCTCATGTGCTTGTCAAGGATCTTTAGCGCTTTGTCTCTTATCTCTATTTTGGCAGGGTTAAGCGTGTTGATTGTTTGCTCTACAGCGGGAGAGGGTAGATATTGATTTGTTCTTCCTGGAAATCCAAATACCATTGTGAAATCTCCTTCTTCGACTCCATCCAATGAGATAGGCAGTGAGTGCTTTGGTGTGAATGGCTTGTTTTCTTCAGAGTAGTTTGCTGGCTCATTATTTGGTCCTGCATAGATTCTAAATAGAGAGAAATCTCCTGTGTGTCTCGGGAACATCCAATTGTCAGTATCTGCACCGAACTTACCGATTGATTCTGGTGGCGTTCCTACTAATCTCACATCATTGTATGTCAATGTATGGAATAAGAAATATTGATTGCCATTATAGAACGGACGAATTACGATATCTTGAAACTCGGTAAGTCTATATCCTCCTTTGATAGCTGCTATATTCTTATCAACGATAGATTGTCTTTCTTTCATTGACATTCTATCGTTTGTTCCTTTTAGTACTGTCTTACTTACATCTTCTATGCTCTCTATGAATGTGACAAATAATCCTGGATTTGCTAATTCTTCGGAGTGAGATTTTGCCCAGAATCCATCTTTCAATAGATTGTTATCCACGGATGAGTGTGATTGTATATTACTATACCCACAGTGGTGATTTGTAAGAACTAATCCCTGATCAGAGATTACTTCACCTGTACAGAATCCACCAAAATGTACAATCGCATCTTTCAACGAACTCTTATTGGTACTGTATATATCTTCAGCAGAGATCTTCATTCCCATCTCTTGCATCTCAGCTTCGTTGAGTGATTTGAGGAAGATTGGAAGCCACATACCATTGCCTGCATAAGCGACATTAGCCATGGCCAAAATGATGAATGCCGAGATTGTTTTTAGAAAATTGTGCATTTGAAGAGCTTTAATTAATAAAATATTGAGAATATAAACTTACCCAATGTACTTGGACAATTCTTGTAATATGCTACGAAATTAAAAATTTATTATAATTTAACGGTTAAATGACCAAGTAGCCAGTAGATATACCTTCAGAATTAAGGAAATCTGACCACATACAACGCTTTTAGATGCTAGATTTTTTATTTGATACTACAAATCCTTTTACGGCATACACCTACTTACATTGGTCGCCGCTTATTTTTTTTGTTGTGACAATGACGGGGATTATTTTATTTGCTCGTCAAAAGTTGTCTCATGAAAAAAGAGTTGTATTAGGAACTTGGTTGTCATTGATACCTGCAATTACTGTGGTTTTAAGAATGATATTTACCTATATGGACGGCACATTTACAATCCAAGAAGAGCTACCTTTTCAACTTTGTCGTTCTCTTGCATTTGCATTTCCGTTTGTGATCTATTATCAATCACGAAAGTGGTTTGGCATTTTCTATTTTTTCACAATCGTAGGTACTTTACAAGCATTGTTGACGCCAGATTTACCTCTTTCTGCACCACATCATAGTTATTGGACGTATTGGACACTGCATTGTATATTGATTGCATTGCCGATATATTGCATCGTGAATTTCAATTGGAAAGTAACCATACGAGACTTTTGGAATGCTGTCATTGTTGTGAATTTGTACATGCTATTTACTGGGATTATTAATTTGTTGATTGGGTCTAATTATTTCTATACCCATCATAAACCACCAGGACCTACACTTTTGGATTTCTTGGGGCCGTGGCCGTGGTATATTTTGGCAGTAGAAGGATTGGCTATTGTTCTTTTCTTGTTAGCAGGATTGCCGTTTTGGATAGGGAGGAAAAAGGGCTAAAGTGATGGATTAGCTATGCTAAGAAGTGAACCTTTTGTGTCAATTTATTGAATCAAATTGTTAGTAATATGATTGATTTTTATTATTATATTTAAGGTGTAATATATAAACCAAAATAACCGATTGCGATAACCACAATTATTATTTAGATATTCTTAAGAATAGAAAATGTCAAAATATTTGAATTATCTAATGACTAGTTTTCAAATTGCAACTATAATTATTTGAGAATGAAAATTATGTATTTTGATAAAAATATGTGTGGTTATAATATAGTTATACTCAACAAAAATTAAACTATGGTAAATTGGATTCCTAAGATTATTCCGATCAATCGTGAAATCGATTATCA